>JARDXD010000660.1:0-29141 GCA_029218145.1 Aphanocladium album
ATATAATATTGGACTTTGTGAATTACTTAGTCAAAAAGATACCACCCACGATATAAAACTTACCCATCAGACTACGTAGCCAGTTGGTGCTGGTGCCCTGCAGATGCCCAGCGGAGTGTGCTCTAGCGGCCACGCCGTCCGGGGAGGGCCCAGGCGACATGTTGGCGTAAAACCTGCTAGAAAACTCCCCCAAAAAGAGAGTTTTGGGGTGGTGGCCACCAGGTACCAGCTACATAGGTACCAAAGGTGGCACTGGCCGCCCTGTAACAGCCGTTCCACCGCCTGTTACAACCATTGCAACGACCCCGAAACGCCCTGTAATAAGAGGTATTATAGGCAGCCTTTGTACCTGTATTCTTTGCCATGCCCATGGTCGTCGTCCGGACTGGGCATCTCTCCCAGCCAATCGGTGCAGCCAATCTCATGCTGCACAAATCAAACAGTGCAGCCTCATTGCAAAGTGCCGCTACGAAAGCCCTCTTCTTATATCCATGACCCGGTCGCGATGCTGCAAGACATTTTTTTTTTGGTCCTCGAGGAACGAACGGGTCACAGATGACAGGAGAGGTTTGTGGCTGCCGGTGTGGGTTGGACCACTACTAACTTAACTTGGTTACCACGCCGGCTTGGAGGAGGAGGGAGAAGACACCAGCCGTGGTGTTGGTAGCCCTCCGTAATCCCTACAAAATTCGTGGCGCGCTACTAATTACGACGTTGTCTAGCGCAATTATCACTCGTTCTCTCGTTTCTCCCTTACAAAACACACGGCGGGGCACGAGGCTAGACAACGGGCGCGCATGCATCCCATGTAGGCAGGCAAGCAGGGAAAGCAGGTTGGCAGGCTGGAGTGGGCGCCGTCAGTCCAGCACACACCCCAAGTCAAGCGGCAGGGGCAGCTCGTCTTCATCAGGTACCTGGTAAAAGTACAGGCTTGTTGGGCGCTAAAGCACCCTGTAGGGCGTCTTGTTTGCTGTCCTTGCCCCGATAGGCTCATTTCTGTTTGCCTGGCGGATTCGCACCGATACGAGTGGAAGAAACCCCTGTCTTGGTGGGTGGCCCAGACATGCAGCCACGCAGCCTTGTTTTGCGTGGGTGGCCGGCCGAAAGGTTGCGGACCAACTGCGCAATCTTGCCCGCAGTACCCGTTAGTTACTGTTTGGGGGAGACGGTCTCTTTGGGGCCTTGGGTCTCTTTGGGACAAAAAGGTCTCTTTGGGACAAAAGGGTCTCTTTGGGACAAAAGGGTCTCTTTGGGACAAAAAGGTCTCTTCGGGACAAAAGGTCTCTTCGGGATAAAAGGTCACTGCGGGGTACATGGCCTCTGTGGGAGTGAGCGTCTCGTTGTAATGGAGGGGGGGTGACAACAATGTCCCATTGTGGCCGGGGGTCCCGTCTGCGTCTTCATCACCCAACATCACAATCACGGTCGGCAGCCACCCACCCCAATCTGTCCGCGCTGGTGCTGCACAGGGCAAATGTCCTTACCCTAGCGCCAACGCCTCCCATTGGCGCGGAAAATGGCAGCCGTCGTTGCGACCGCTGGTGAGGTGGTGGCGGCCTGCCTTTGCTTGCTTGAGCGGGAGTCTCATCTTGTTGGGTGGGCGGTCATGGCCGTCACCACAGTCTCCCCTCGACAACTGACAAAACTCTCGTCTTTTTTCATTGTCCTACAATTGTACACCTCAATCGCCCGGCCGCTTTGCTGGCTTGCATCATTCGACATTTTATTCTCATCTTTTCGCGCCGCCAACCTTGGTTTCGCAACTGCCGCAGACCACCACCAGTTATTGAGCCAACAAAGCCAACCAACCAAATCTACATGCAGATTCGTTTCTGCCTTATTGCTTTCTTCCCTCTGTGCTCTTCTCCTCGTTTTCTTTCTTCTCCTACGGAATAATGCCATATGCCAATATTCTCGTCACCTGCATCTGCGGCAGAAATTACACGAGAAAGGAATTCCATAGGCACCGACGAATCAACCATGTCAAATGCCACGTCTGTAAGGCAATTTTTATGGAAAAAAAATACACACTCCACCAGAACAGTACAGAGCATGTCGGAATGGAGGAAGTCGCGGCCGAGATTGTCACGGACGTATCCAATCCAGCAAGACGCCCTCATGTCCCGGTCGTCATCGAACGATGCAAGCATGGCTGTATCAGGACCTTTCGCTCCGCCTATCACAGAGAGAGACACGAAGAAGAAGTCAAACACGCCACATGCCAAAACTGCGGAAAGCCTTATCTCGTCAACAGAAGTCACCTGTGCAACCTCCCAGAGGGTAAGCGCAAAAAATCCGAAGAATTGGTGCAAAACACGCTCAAGGCCTGCCGAGACCTGACGTCGACGTCTCGAAAAGACACCTGGTGGCACAGAAAAGCAGAGATACTGGAAAAGATTTTCCCTCCCGGCGAAAACATTCCGTTTGCGGATGAGGCCAGCAAGGCGCAGTGGGGTGCCTGCCGCGACAAAAACAAGATATACTCCTTCACCGAGGAGGAGGTGAGCGAATGGATGCTGGGGGGCAACAACCAAGAGCTGCCTCCCGTGCTCGTGCTGCGCGGCCGAGCAGGCGACGTTCCTTCGGCGGCCGCCATGGAGTCGAAGCTGGCCAGCATCTACCGCGTGCCCGGCGCCACGCTGGACGTGCAGGATCCGAGCCAGGAGAAAGCCCAAGCAAAGCCGGTGCCGGTGGACGCTGTTTTGGACGCCGTAGCAGGCAGGCAGCCAGGCGGTGGCGACGTGTGCAGCGGGCTGCCGTTCACCTTGCTGGACCTCAAGGCACTAGCTCTCGGCAGCGAGCAGTCGAGGCCCAAGCTTCTCCAGATGGATCGTTTCAACACCATTGCCTTGCTGCACAACCGGCTGGAGGTGCAAGCCGGGGTCGAACGGACCGAGGCGGCGGCCCAAGCCGCGACCGACGCGGCCAAAGCCAAGGCGGCACAAAGCACGGCCAACCGGGCCAAGAAGGCGGCAAAAACCAAGGCCAACCGGGTCAGCAAGACGCCATCCTGGCAGGAGCTTCAAACCACGGCCGACGAGGCCCAGTCCAAAGCGACGGCATCTCAGCTGCAGCTGCAAGCCAAGACGGACCAGGCAGCGGCGGCGTCGTCCGACTTGCTCCGCAGCACGTCGTTTTCCCTATTTGGCCAGAGATGCGCCTTTACCGGCTTCCACACCGACTGTCCCGCGGGCACTTGGGTGCGCACCCTGTCCGGCAAGAAGCTGTGGATATTCCCAACACCGTGCGCCTCGACCGATGATGACCTGCGCAAGTTTGCCGCGGTGGGCGACTCGTGGGCACCCCGCAAGGTGAGGGCCGTACTGCTCGAGGCGGGCGACACGCTCATCATGGCGGAGCCGACGCCGCACGCAGTCCTGACGTTGGAGGACTCGTGGATGCACGGAGGCATGTTTGTCGACGTGGAGAGGATGCCCGCGCTGATGGAAAAGCTGCACTGGATCGCGTGCAACCAAAACGTGACCAACGAGCCGGTGCCGTTGGAGCTGCTCCGAGGCTGGGCGCACATGCGGCATCTCTTTGCGACGTCGGTGCAGGGCGCATCAGCCGAGAGCCAGCAGCGCTTTGCGAAGCTGGAAGCGCAGCTGCGAGCAGAAATCGGCTGCAGAGAGGTTTGTGGGGGGAAATGCAACGCGAGTTGCAAGTGTAAGGGATCAGATGCGACGGACCGGAGATGCAATCCTTGGTGCCGCCTGGAAGACTCGTCCATGGCCTGTTGTTCCAACTATGCGCAGTGATGCTCGGGATACTGCCCAAGACGGTGGCCGGAATTGAATGTGGCAACTAAAGATGACTAGTCCTGTTTTTGTTTTTGCCTTTTCTCTCTTTTTACTTCCCTCTTATTCCTGTAATAGTAATTGAATATTGCGACATGAAGCAAGAGATTCGCAACATCTGTGGATAAAAGCCTCAGCCGTTGGTGCTGCCAATCGTGGCCGGAGCACATGTTGCCCTGCTGCCGTAATGTATATTCTGAACATGGGGCCTGCTTCCTGTGCGTTGGCAGCTGCTGCTTGTTCAACGAGGGGGCGGGATGGTGCTGGTTGTGGGCGAGAGGCGAGTCAAGCTGGCGACTACCGAGGCATGCCGCGGGAGAGGAACAAGCGACCAAGACCGGTGCCTAACATGGTCGGCCTAACAGGGCTGTTGCTGGATAATATTGATGCCATTTGTCGTCTGGTCTGTAAGAGGCGAATCATATCGACGAAGCGCTTCCTGCAGTCTTCGGGCTCGTGCCATATCGAGTCGGCGGCCGCGGAGCTGTGGAAGTTGATCCATACCAGCGACTCTGGATAAGGAGGGGAGGTGATCATCATCATGGAAAGAGAGGAATTACTGTAAAGTATGCGTGTTGCGTACCCGAAATGTGGTCGAATGCTTGCACCACAGTGCGCTCAAGACCAGAGCGCAAACCAGACGAGATGAAAAACAACACCAACATGTCGTATGCCACGAGTTGTCGACGAGTAAAGATGTTGTCCTTTTTTGGATCTGTATTAATGGCTTTGTCAGTTTAGCCAGTTGAATACGTGATTGTTTTCACTTGTTGGAGCCAGCGCGGCCTCAATGTTTATCCTTGCTGCATCGTCAACCACGCTCTCTGCACAGCCAAGAGAATATCACGAACCCTCAACGCGCTCGTTTTTTTTTTTCTCTTTTTTTTGCAGACCTCTTCCGGTTTCAAATCATCATTTAAGCAAAGCGATGAGCTTTCCCCTACAATCATGGCCTACCAGAAGCGGCCTCGAGGTCTCCCGGCGAATCCGGTGCGAATCGACAAGAATCTGACCCCAACAACCTCATGAAGTTCTCGGATAGCGGGCAGAATCTGGGGGCGGGGGTCGAGCAACAAGTGCTGAATGCTGAAGCTAGACCCCTCCGATCTTCAAATAAAAAAGCAATTCCCACGATTCTCCCCGTTTTCCCACAACTGTCCGTTGCAACCACCAACACCACCAACACCACCAACACCTCCTTCTCCTCTTCCCTCCACACCCAAACGACAAGTATATATATATATATATAAAGGAACAATTATCAACTATGAGCAGACGAATCCAACGGAAGTCGAAGCTGCTGGGGCTTTCGACCGTCCCCCGCGCTTCATGCCAATCCCCCAACCGCGGCTGTTGCCCAACGATGAGCAGGCGGGGTTAACCATTGCGCGCACCCTCTGGTACGACGAGACCAACGACAAGCAGGCGGGAGGGAAAGCGGCGCTTGTTTTTCATTTTGGGGCAAGCTAATGTCGTCGGCAGGTGCTGTTTTGCGCGCTTCTTGGGCGGCTGCATGTCGTCACTTGTGAATACGAGCCCATGCCCATAAAGAAAATCACGAATGAAAATCGTCCCCCGCGAGGTACGACCGATAACGTGTCAATTCCCAACAAGGCCCACGGAAAGACTCTCAAGGAGCTCTCTGACGCCACCCACGCCAAAACTCAAGCCACTGTTCAACTTGAGCTTTGAAGCAGTCTTTTGGGGTCACGAAAGGTGCATATGGTGTGGAATCGACATGAGAGACATCCAAGTCGCTGCAATACAAGTTTGCATGGAGTCGGGGACAAGGTGTTATGCTCGTGTGCCTATTTTTAGCTCTTCTTGTTGTACAGCCGCAAGTCCAATTGCTTTTTGTGATCCGTCCGAGTAGATCCAGACAGTTCGTGGGCGGGTCTGCGCACGACATGGCCCACATTCACGGCCGGTAACCGTACCCCTATGGCCGAGTCTGAATGATTACGGGCAACTTGTGTGTGTGTGTGTGTGTGTGTGCGTAATTGTTGCCGAGTGTTGTGCTTGCCGTTTCTAGCCACACTGCGTGTGTGTGGACGAAGATGCTCAGTGGTGTGACCGACTTTGTCATTACATCCAGAAAGCCATGAAAGTAAACGGCTAACTATAATATGTCGTGTTCCATGTCCGACCAAATAGGAGTGATCAACATGCACCTAGTTCGATTCTAACCAGCCTGATTGTCTCAAGGCGGTATGTAGTAAGGCCACCCACTTCCTTTGGGTTGGGCGTGCTGATAGAAACTACAGCGTTCCCTCCCTCCCCAGCATGCACCAGATCCACCCGCCTCCCTGTGGCCGCGCCAGACTTGTGGGCGAGATATAATTTAGACTCTGTCGCGAGCAGGGCGGTGCTGCCAGTGTTGTCGTGCTGCTCGCCGGCTAGGCTGAGGGTTAGACGCCCGGCTCGTTAGGCAGCGTCTCCGCCGCCTTTTGATCTCAAATATAGAGACGGTACTTCGTATCACTGGCTGGTTCATGGTCCAACACTGCGCGCTGGCAGACCGCTATGCTATGCCCAAGGCGCAAGGACCAGAGTCAGTGCGCGGGCGTTATTTGAGCCTGTGATGAAATGACGCGTGTGCTCGCAGCGAGTCGGACTTCTGTGTGACCAGTTCTAACTGCCGGGAGTTTAAAGTGATTTGAATTGTGCCTGTTCTCTATATTGCTCGCTATGTGCCAAAAAGGCTCTAACCAGTACTCTCTTCAATGCCCAAGTAGGAAATTTTGAGGGATTTTCACTCTGAATCCCCCGGGAGGATCCATCACCAGACACTCCCTTTCCTCGGGATCCATTCTGGATTCTTGGAAGAGAATATGACCTTATTTTCAGTCAGAGCTTTGATAACTTCATTTTCCTTTGCCTCGTGGTCCAGCGATAGCTCCGCTTCGGCGAATCCGTAGTTCTCAATGATTCGAAAGAACTGCACGCCCGCTAATTCCTTCACGGACTCTTCTATTTCGCGCTCTTGTTGGTCATTCAACCAGTGCGGTTCTATCTCTACCGTCTTATATCCCTTTGTGGATGGAGCGTCGCTCTTGGAATCGGTAGGGACCAGTGATTGCTGCTGATCCATCTTCAGCCACTCCCACAACCTCTGGATTATCGACATCGTGCGTTGAGGAAGCGGTTGTAGTAACGCGTACAAGGATGTTGTAAGAAGGTGATACGTAAACCTCGGGTGTATTTTTTTTTAGCTTCGTCTGGGAGCGCACGAATAAAACGGATCACTGCAGTTTATTAATTAGCGATAATAATTCCCCTGGAGAGGCGAAGATGAATTACACCTGGCGAGTTTCAGTCAAAGTCGTTAGTGTTCCAATAAAAACAGGTCGTGCCAGACAGCGCCCCGCGGGAAGGGAAGGGGCCTTTTTGTACCCTGCAGTGGTCCTAACTTGTTTTATCCAGCGTGTCAGGTGGTTTTCCCGCTAACTCGATCTAGAGCTTCACGCTGTTTTCAGTCCGCCTCTCTGACGTAAAGTTTACGGGCTTTGACAGGCCAGACACGAGGCTATCTCTATGGCATATGTGGCTCGCATGCTGCAGCGGTCTCCCTAGCAGGGTAGTGATTGCCAGATGGGGTTACTATGTGTCACGTAGGGCTGTTTTTAGTCATAAAGGTAATTGGTTGATTGGTTAAAACTAGTACTGTGGGCGCTCGTACGCCTGGAGACACCAGTATAGGCGTGTGTAGCTGGTCTCTTTCGGGAGACAAAGGGTTCATTAGCAAGTTTGCTGAGCCTGGAGAGACGTTCATCCTGAATGTATGCCCTGAGGATGATTGTGACTGTAGGAACAAAACTGCCGAGCTGGCGGGCAGCTTTGCTAGGAGAAAAGAAGATCTCTGCCACCTAGCAGTATGCTTCAATCCGACGCAGCAGCTCGTCGAAGCCGTCCCTTCGACGCATCTTCCCCCTTAGTAAGCACCTATAACCTCCAGTGCGTCTTATTTCACCCAGAGCTACCCGCAATCTCTAACCCACGTCTCTCGATTTGCCCTCTGCTGTTCCTGTTGTGCTTTTTTGTTCTTTGGCGTGCCCACCTCCCCCCTTTTGTTTCGGCAGCAACGGTGGTGCTCGCCAATATGGTTCGGCTGAAAGGTAAATATCAGCCTCAGCAGCAGGCCGAGGGGGAGAAATGGTCCGAAACGTATTTGTATTCCCATCCAGAGGAGTTCCGCTCATCCTATTATGGTTGCTTGGGACCCCGATCAAATCTCCTTTCAACGATGTGCTTCTTGCGCAAGGAACCCACTAAACGACTGCTCATTTGCCCTTTACTGACCTATTCTGGACGAGTAAACTTGTGTGTTCACCCCTCGGGTGAAACTCGCAACGACTGTCTGTCTGTGACCCAGGGCTACCGACCTGCCAACCAGAAAAGCAGCCCACCTCCAATCTTGACCCCCCAAAGCTCGCCGCGTACACGAATAACAACGCTTATCGAGTTACACGATCTGGATCGTTTTCGGTAAGCAAGGGGCCATTCGAGCAAGGCAAGACTTTTTGTTACGACTGCACACTTCTGGCCTAAAGTCACATAAGGTAGCAAGATAACGTCCAAAACCGCCAAGAGGAAAAAGAAAACCAAGGGGACAAACGTTATCAAGACACAACCGCGCAAAGAATCTTGCAAAATACCCACAGGCAACCTGTCATGCGACACCCGCGACGACCTTACCGATGGGCCATACATGTCGTTCTTAGACTAGTGACGTTTGGCTGCAAGCTGCTTCTTTTTGTTTTGTCAGCTCGCGCTTCCTAGAAGGATGTTAGAAAAGGAAATATCCGGTTTGTTTTCGACTCGGTTTCAGAATTATCGAGGGCGCATCGTCAACAGCAACAGCTCCTGTTAAAGTCAGGTTCGGGCAGGAGCTCCACGCCGCCAACACCATCCAACTAGCATCACTAAAGCGAACCAAAAATAAATGAAACTTTTGCCAAAACAATATTTTACCTTGAATCCCAACAAACAGGTTTTAATAAAGGGTCCTAAGGTCTACAAAAAGGTCCGAGGTTGTCAAGGCTGTGCAGCAGTTCAGCTCAGTTTATTTACGTCTGTCGGCGTCCGGGAGGGTAGACTTTAGACGTGCTATCGACGTATCTACGGATAAATAAGTGTGTGGCATATCCATTCAGTAGGCCCCACAGGTCGCGCGCGCGCGACCATGAATCCAATTATAGCTTAAGTAACATTCGTTACAGCTCTGTGGTGGCTGCAGGGTAGGTAGTGGCCTGCTCCTGCGGCAGGGAGAATCACGCACAAACACGCCATCTCAAGCAACTTGCTATAATATATTGCATAGAGTAATGCTCATATCTAATGCCTAGTCCTATTCTAATTGCCATCTCAACCATCTTCATTCTGACCCTGGGCCGTGCATACAGTACCTCTGCGTTTTTGCTTTTATTCGTGGTGTAGGAGAGCTCAGTATGAGGTAATATAGATCGAACCTCTCTCTCAAAGAGAAAGACAGTCTGGCCTATAGTCTGTGTCATTTCCATGAGTCCTTTTGTCTGGTTAGTCTCTGCCAGTAATTACCTGTAAAAAAGAAGAAAAAGATCTGGACGGCTGCTCTGCAATGACTTAGGGTTACTTTCTAGATTCACGGCTGACTTATAAACTGCAAATTTCTTTCTTCTTTTTTTGCAACGTGTGAGGATAATATGCTCTTGCACATCTCTTTGGATCTCCTTTGGCAGTGGGCCGCGGGCCAACAGGTAATCAACTAACAGATAATCAACTGTCGGATGTATCGGTTCTGCAGTTGGTTTTAAATGGCTTCTGAGGCGGCAGCTGGTCTGTCCCTGTCCCGAATAGTGAACCACGAGCAAAAGCACTAGCGGGTGGTATCTTTAGTGTTGGCTTTTGTGGGCTTTCGTGGCCGCTTGCATGCCCCGAATAGTGTGCCACCGTCAAATGGCCCATTGATTTCTGTTGGCGATACTAACTGTCGTGACCGCTTACGTGCCCCGAATAGTGTGCCACCGTCAAATGGCCCATTGATTTCTGTTGGCGATGTTGACTCTAGTGGCCGCTTACGTGCCCCGAATAGTGTGCCACCGTCAAATGGCCCATTGATTTCTGTTGGCGATACTAACTGTCGTGACCGCTTGCGTGCCCCGAATAGTGTGCCACCGTCAAATGGCCCATTGATTTCTGTTGGCGATGCTGACTTCTCTGACGGCTCGCCTGCCGATAATGGCTGCCTAGTAGGATGAGCGCCAACCATTGTAACAGGTGAGTGAGAATGGGTCTGGCGTGGCAGCTGAGATTGAGGCGCGCTGCAGTCTTATACCTATTGCACGGTAAACCTTGCTACATCTATTCATCCGTTGGAAGGCTACAGCACGAATGCGATATCTATTTTTATTCGACCCATGCTGGAGATAGGTATACTATTAATGCAACTACGGTATGTACTGTATTCTACAAAATAAATCCGCTATTTTAAAACCTGCTAAATTCAAAAATCGAATGAATGCTGAAGTACGTATTCTTATGAGCATAATTAGCGTCCTGTCTGACTTACACTGTCTCGTAAAAAGCATGACCCACACAGTATGAATACTGTTTTTCCTCGGACTGTATACCTTGACGTAGGACAAAAGAGACTTTCGGATTTATGTTTTGCCTACATCCGAATCCGGTAGCCACTGCACCACGCTCGCAATGGACAAATAGCGTAAAGGGCGCTTACGTAGCACAAGATCGCTTCCTTTTCCTCCAAAAATGGCGCCAAGATTATCGAAACTTCGCCTGAACGAGGTTCAAAGCATTATATTCGGCTTCTTCACCGTTTAAGAACACAGCAAATGCGGCCAAGAAGATTTTAGACACGTATCTCGACGTTGATCCTACCGCGAGACAGAACAGCCACTGCAATTTCCTGGCCCAATCTCACGGAGCGACATGTTTCCGCGAGCATCCAGGTATCTATGGGTGGTACTGACCAGATCGAACCCGGATTTCGGCTATATTAAAGGATCTGGATTGCGCTCCGCTGATTGTACTAGAATTGTGGCTAACAAAATGAGACAGTGATTACAAACAAACCCATGCCATAAAAGCCCTAGTAAATCCCTAATATCACTAAACCAAATACACTCAACTGAGATCGTCACCCGCTTTAGCCAATTTGGGTAGTATCACTGCCTTCCCCCGTTGCCATTTGATTGGAACACTTTCTTGGAGCTCGTACCGACAAATGTGAAAATGTGTTCTCCCGCTAGGTGAAAGATGTAGTATGCTTCATCCGCGGTCGAGAAAACAGGCCAACGCAAGATCAAGCTGTCGTATGCTGTCGCATATCCAGCGGCTTTCAATAGGTCATCGGCTTCAGATGGATCCATGAACCCCGGCTCAATCTTGACGGGCTCATCTCCAAGCCACGGGCCAGGAATATACTGGAGAGGGCCTAGGTCACAATGGGACCAATCAACCGTACTCGTCGTCACAACACCCCCAGATTGTTCGCCATTATCAACACGGATTGTGAGTCGTAGGTTTTCGAGTTTCGATATCGTGTTGACGGGAGCTCCGTCTGGTGCGACTGCCGCGGCTTCGAATAGGACAGGGTTCTGATAGTCGCTGCCAACTTGCTGCAGGCCTTTGCCCACACAGTCGAGAAAGCTCGCGGCTTCTGCGGCAAATGAAGCAGTGGCCAGTGCTAGGCAAAGGGGGAAAAAAGGCTGAAAGTACTGAACCATTGAACAAGACTTTGGCTGTAACTGAATATAAGAATACACTGTCGAGCGCACAGCAATTTAGTTTATATAAACAAATAAATCGGGCGCTACGTCGTTTTTTCATGTGCAATTGATTTTTTTTAGAGCGTGACTCCATGCTAAATATATACGTGCCTCGAAACGACAGCAGCAACTAGTTCTGTTGCCTCATTTCGGCAGTTATCAGTAGGTACTCCTGGAAAGACAACAGAAATTAGGCATCAAGACATTTTCAGAGTCGCGGCCCAATTGCTCGACCCTCATGTCTGAGACAGGACGGCTCGTCTGAAAAGAGGGGATTTCGGGGGAAAAAAAGTTAATTAATTAAATTCAGCGGCGATCGCGCTGCTACACCCACGACGAAACTACGCCATAGGCACTGCCGTCTTGAGGGTTTTGCATCGACGAAGTTAAGAAAGGTTATGTGAAATGTATGTGGCGCCCTAACAGCTGCTTTCTTCAGAAGGCTTGTCAAAATGGGCGTATGGTGTGAAGGGGCTACTTTCGGAATTATGTTTTGCCTACCTCCGAACTACCTTCATACTAATGAGCCATGAGAGGGTTACGTGGCGGTGTGACTACCTAATGCTTTCCAATAATGGCGCCAAGATTATCGAAACTGCGCCTGAACGAGCTGTATGGTGTCTTGCTGAACAAATTTGATGGTGTAGAAACAATAAAGGACCAAGAACTCGCTAGAAAGGTAATCGACTGCGATCCACGATCTGTGCGAAGGCGGCGCTCCAACCTACGTCGCTATGGAACCATGGACGCCCCATCGAAGCCCGCCGGACGACCGAGAGAAATCACGGAGAACATGAGTCTTGCTTTGCAGGCAAAACTTCTAGATTGCCCTAGCATGAGTCTTCAAGCACAGGCAAAATACCTCTTCCAGGAATACGGTGTGCGCGTGTCTAGATTCACGATCGGTCGCGAGATAAAGCGGATAAAATGGTCGAAAAAAAGGATGGTTACCTTCGCCAAGGAGCAGATCCAGATGCTGCGAGACGACTACATCGACAGAAGATCGTATTTTGACCCAGAATGTATGGTATATCTAGATGAGAGCGGAGACGACCGTAGCGTAGGCATTCCCAAAGACGGTTATGCCCCCATAGGCGTGACCCCGGTTCAGAAGAAACCTTTTCACCGTGGGAAGCGAGTAACATTTCTGCCAGCCTATTCCTTGGATGGGATTATTTACTGCGAGGTTTACGACGGACATACAGACCTGGAGTTCGTTGAGGGTTACCTCCTCAGGCTGTTGCCGTACTTAGGCAGATACCCAGGACCACGATCGGTGATCTTCATGGACAACGCCTCGGTGCACAATGTCTCTCTCGAGGTCCAAGCCACCCTTACCGAAGCGGGCGTTTTGCTGGTCATGCAGCCACCTTATTCGCCCGATTTAAATCCCATAGAATACTTCTTTGGCTCACTGAAGCGACACATTGAGGCCCGAGCTTTGGAGCATGAGGACCTGATCAAAGCCGACTTCAAATCTTACCTACGTATGCAGATAAATATTCTGGGTCGAGGAAAGAACGGAAAGCGATGGGCACGAGGTCACTTCAGAAAGGCTCAAATCTATGTCTGATGTGCTCATCGACGTCAAGGTCGTGATTTTTCTTTCTTTTTTGACGGATGTAGTGGTAGCCCTGGCTTTGGGATGGGTTTGGAGTGGGAGTGGCGATCGTTTAGGTGTCAACACTTGGGTCAATAAATCGCAAGATTAAACAGAATTGTGAATTAGAGCTTAAACATCAAGAAACTGGCGTAAGATGAAACAATACACGCCTCTAACTGCCTCTCGTGTTCTCTCGCTCTTTTTTGTACCACCAAGGAACGCCAGACACATACTGCCATGCAAAGCCCTCAGGCACCCCCTCGTCCACAAACATATTGCACATCCGATGCTGATTACTGCTCATGTAGTTGAGATCAAAGCCTTCGTTTAAGGCTATGTTTTGCATCAACTCATAGTGCCCCTTTGCCTCATCAGATGCGCCATGCTTCTTCCACACAGTGTACTTCCTAACGAAATCATCGCTGCCGTGGGTAAAGCCCATGAGCGGTGTTGTTGGGAAGACCATTGCGGGAACACAAGAGCCAGGAGGAACAATTGTCAGTTCATTAGAGCCTCGGCGACGTCGCTTGCGTGTGCCTCGGTTTTTTTGCTCTCGAGATTGACGGTCGCGCTCGTCATCGCGGACCAGTCTCCGGATAGCTTCGGGGACATCATCGTGTCCGTCGAGAGGCTTTCCAGCTTGTAAGTGATCGGCGAGCATCTTCACGTGGTGAGGATGTAAAGGGTAGTGTTCACCTTCAAACTGCCAGCAATGTTCGCTGCCGTTTTTACAAGGCGGCCCAGGACACCTCATAAGGGCGTACGCCTTACGAACACAGACGCCACGGCTGAGAACGGCTCCATCGCCGATTCGGGCTTGCAACTCCTCCAGCTGATTAATTGTCGCCTTGCGTTTGATGACTTTATCGTTCTCGATGTAAGTGCTTTCAAACGTGACGTTAATCGTGATCACGTTGCGTTTCTTGCCTGTACTCGGTAGCTCATTCCAATCTTGAAGCTGTTTCTCAACAACCGGCCATTCGATGTCTAGGTTTGGGAAACGTTTCCGAAATGGTTTTGTGCTACGGTGAGTTGTAGACATCACAATTTCCGTGTCATCCACCTTGCAAGGTTTCTTCTCCATCGCCGTCTCCAACTTTGGTTGGAGAAGACGCTTCCAAAACTTGCGTGGTGAGATAGTAATGCTTGTCTCTGATTCGCCCGCACGTCGCCGACGATTTACAGACAACTTCCATTCTACATTATACGGGTTCGTGGGCTCGTCATCGTCCGAAGTCTCGCAGTCGTATTGCAGTGTTACAGGGGCTTTCCCAGCAGGTCTCAGTCCGCTCCGGGGAGGCGCTGGACCGCCCTGAGACACGTCGCTCTCAGAGTGGCAGTCGTCCGCATCGCTTGGCCAGTTTTCACATTCGCTCATCGTCACGCAAGTATGAGGCACGACCTGTTGGTAGCAGATGCCTCGTTGCCGATCGCAAGTGCAGACCAAACCCGGCGGCAGCGCTCTGGCAACCGTGTCCTTTCCAGCGCCTTCGGTGGCCCACTTCTACAGTCATCACGTGGTTTATTGCTATATTCCTTTTTTTGGTAGCACCAGTCGCCCAGCATTGCCGAGATGTTCAATAGAAGAGCTACTAATATGTAATAAAACTAAGGATTTTGGCATTGGAATCTGACTTGAACGGGATCATCGAAACTTTATCGGATTAAAATGGATCTTATTACAGCGGCGCCAAGGCGGAGGGTTGCTACTGCAACCTCACCTATGCAGGAACCAAACGGCTGAGATAGGTACTCTGGCCAAAAACAGCGGGTACTCAAAAAATGACCGCACTGTGCCGCCACTTTTAGGCACCCAAAAATCGCCCACTTTTGACTGCCATTTTAGGCTGTTTAGTGCTAAGCTTAAATTTTTAAAGAGAGTTACAGCGGACGCTAGTTATGCTCAGAACAATATGTACTGTAATAATGATACCATAACAACCAAAATGGGTGTCGCAGGTGCATTTGGTATTTTTAAATAGCATGGTGGGGAAGATAACCGCTATTTTTGGCCGCTGTGACTCCTGAGTACCTGGCATATAATTGCTGCAGAGCTGTTCACAGGCAGGCACAGACAACGGAGGAAAAGGGGGGTTGCCATGTTTATGAGTTCCGTCCATTTGGCCACGATGATGGGTACCTTAATATTGCTTTGATTTGATCGCCAAGGATTTTTGGGGTTAATGAAACGAATGATTCATATAGTATGATATTAATATAGCCCAGATCAAATTCAGCTTCCTGTAGTAATTGTGTAAAATTCTCGGACGAAACGATTACCTTCAAGCACGGATGAAAATTCAGCCAGAAGCGCACGTATTTGCTCAGCTGGCTGCAGTCACAGGCTGCCTGTTGCGACCGCGTTCTTCCCACCCAGAAGCATAACATTTATGAAAGTACTGCGGCAGCTTCGAATACAGCTCGTTGAGTGGAAGCCTTCCTTCTTCTCCGTCAGATCACTCGAATAAGGTGAGAAGCGCTTCGCTTTACACCCGCATCAGGGTGGTGTCAAACTGTTCGACAACACGGCCGAACACCTTTGCTGCTTTGTGAGTGCGTTTAGGCAAAATTGCTGTTGTATACAGAGAGTGCCACAATTGAATGCACCCGACAGCGTTAACATCCAGACCGAACTATACCCGTATCTAGTTCAAGCTAAGCACCTTTTACGCAGTATTGTTTATCAATGAGGCTACTGCCGTATTCTTTACCTGGTAGAAATCGTAGCTTGAGTCTAATCCATCATATTTAATCGTATACCTGCCTCCCGAGCTGTGGCTGTATCCGTTGCCCCGTCGAGATCGCGGTTACGTTTTCTGGTCGTAGATTCTACCCAAGTAACCTGGGGAGTCTCGTCAAGCCTTTTTCCCGGAGCATGTGGCCGACCAAGACACAAACCTCAGGCATCTTGAGAGACTGCAAGACGGTTTTAGACTAGATACCCGGTAAAGACTGAGGGAAGCCAAAATCCCTTTTACCAGCATGATTTGTCGGTCGCGACCGATTGTGGCAAACCATGCCCAGAAGCTACATTCTGTCAGAGATGACTTGAGCATTTCTCCTTGCCCTAGTCTAAGCCCTCCCTGCTCTGTTTTCTTAAACGCGCAGACGACAGCGAGCGCAAGGAGGGTCACTAAGTCCC
This sequence comes from Aphanocladium album, assembly GCA_029218145.1. NCBI lineage: Eukaryota > Fungi > Ascomycota > Sordariomycetes > Hypocreales > Aphanocladium > Aphanocladium album. The sequence continues at coordinate 16,309 of JARDXD010000660.1, forward strand.
TGGCATTTCCAAAACCGGTTTCGCCCGCAATGAGCGTCTGTAGGATCTCAATTGGGACAAAGCAAGAAAGAGCCCACTGACTTGATGAGAGTCAACCCTTGTGTCGTACACGCATGCTGGAAGGAATACTCTCGAGCATGAAAAAACCCTCAACGGAGTATTCTGCTTCATCGGGACGCGTAGCAAGATGCAAGAGCGGATGGCGGGAAGCTGCAGTGGGCACCTCAGACGACGCCGGCTCGTAGGTCGCGCACTGCGGAGCAACAACGTAAGCGCGTAGTTCATTAAACATGCTGTTACAGTATTTATTGCAAAGACTTTTGCTATTCCCGTCCAGTTCTCTTCCATTTACGTGTGCTATCGCAGAACAGCTACTCGCCTTCAAGCGGCGAGGCACTTGTCAAGGCTGGTGAAGACGGAGATTGAGAGTGGAAGCATTGCTTGACAAGCGAACAAAAGAACTGCAAAAAGTAGAAAGAAAACGGTTGAGAGATTAAACAACAGGGGAAAGGACTGATCTAAAAACCTACAAGGAGTTGCTAGTCCCTGACGTCAGAAGTTCGGGATATCTGCCTCATCACACTTATGAGTTGCAGCATTCTCTGGAGATGGCAAGATTCCAGTTGATCCATCGAAATCCTTACTTCCACAGAGATTGCGGTTTCTAAGCTCAGTTGTCCGACCTCGTTTTCTAATGCCAACCAGCCGCAGGAGCGCTGTGTCAAGTCATTGTTCGCCGGCCACTGGATTGGAGTGACAAATAACAGCTGAAATCCCCCAGTGCCCCAGCACACTGATAGAAAGAGGAGGCAGCGACCCCTCACCATCGACACCGTCTCTCTGCCGGCCAGTCCAGACCACAATAGACGGCCTCCGAAATGAAGCGGCCAGGTCATTATTGTTGATCCAGTTTCCGACATGGTTGCAGAAGGTGGAAGGCATATCTCGCAGTGGAAATTTCGGCTCGCAGGCGGCTTTGTTGGGCTGCCATCCCTTGCGCCGCATAAGCCGTCAAGTTGCTTCACAAATGTAACGAGAGCTGCTGCTGGTATAACTTGCAGCGATGACATGGCCAAAATGCGTGTGCTCGACGGTATCGTCGGGCGACGAATAGCCGCTTCCTCATTTTTGATCGGTTTCGGGGCCGCGGCGCGAGGATATTGCGCGCTCCGGTCGTGCGCGGATTGAGTGGCGGAGTGTTTTCTTTGTCGGCGTCGCCATCCTCAAATATAGCAACCGAGACGTCGCTGACTTCCAACACGGCGTCGGCGGCCGGGTTGCCGTCGTCGGCCCGCGTCTTCTCGCTGGTGGTTGCTGTCTGCGATCTTGTTTTCATGATTTGGTTCTTGGGGAAAGGCGTCGGGAGGTTTGTTGATCTGTCAAAAGGGACAGCGCTCTGGGCATGGCGAACAAGATGATATTCGGCGTGTTTTTCCTGGCAGTGCTTCCCCTTTGTGCTGGTGAAGAAGGCGGTAGGCCCAAAATCAGCGCCGCCATTCACGCCTTGAAACTAGCATCCGGACAGCCTCGAATCCCACATACGAACATGCTAACCAATAAGACAATTCGAGGTGCCGCCGAGGCTACCACGCAGGGCAATTTTTTAGCGACGGAGGTACTGTAATTGGTTGATTGAACAAGACTAACTAGTACAGACAGTGGGCGCTTGTACGCCTGGGTTCCCTGCGGGGTTGAGGGGGTGGCTCCGTAATGCAGCTCGCTATGCATTGAGCAAAACACAGGTTGTGGGATGGTGGTGTCACGCCTGGAAGTAACGGCCAGCATCCGACAAAAGGTGCATTTAATCCACCAAGTGCGGGGGCCACCCCCTCAGTGTGTCTCCAGGCGTCACTATTTAGCTCTTAACAATCAACCAATTACCTCTATGACTAGAAACTGCGGTCGCCCTGGTGGCCCGCAATTGGGGTTAAATAGTACGCGTTTTTTGTCCTCTGAATATGTGTGCCCCCTGTCAGGCACGAGACAGCGGGCTAGGCAGGCAACTGGCCAAAGGCGGTGCTAATTTGGGTTCATCCAGTGGCTCCAAGAACTTCCTTTAGCTTGGCAGGCCTGGGGAAACTTAAATAGCCTGTAGTCGTACCTGTTCATCCTGAGTCCTGTCATCTGCCAAAAATAGTGGCTGTGTTATTTTAGTCGTGCTCAGTCTTACATAAAAGGATTTACTACAGTGCGTGTTTTGTGATCTGCCACAGACTATGAGCGGGCAGGGCCGCTTGGGAATAAGCACCACGTGCTCATCATCCATGGCACAACAAGGGACCCTCGCTCGCCTACCAGCCGAAATTATTCTCAACATTGGCCAGAACATATCGAAAACAGAAGATTTAAAGGCTTTTGCGACAGTGAGCAGATATACATACGCCAGTTTGAGTTTTTCGATAATTCAAAGGAATGCCCAGAAAGCCTTGTTCCATTTCGCAGCCAAAGGTGATAGTAACGGCATTGAAGCAGCAATCTCCGCGGGAGCTAAAGTCAACGAAGTATACGAGCCATCTGACCGCGAGAAAATCGACCTTGTCAAGATACCCGGCGCGGAAATTGTTCGAGAGTATAAAGCGCTGGTCATTGCAGTGATTCATGGAAGAGTCGCGGCCGTGGAGCGTCTACTTGACCATGGAGGTGCTGTTGACACGGAAATTGGTGATAAATTGACCTTATTCTGGCTGGCTGCCAGCCTTGGATCAATTAAAATGATGCAGCTGCTACGCAGAAAAGGCAGCAATGTAGATTGCGAGAACTCATCAGGCCAAACCCCATTGCACTTTTTCTCTCGTCTGGGTAACAAGGACGTGGTCGAGTGTCTCCTAGAACTCGGTGCTAGTGTACATGGACAAGGGTCGCATGAACAAAGAAACACTCCGTTCGGAGTGGCTGTTTCCGCTGGAGAGATAGATGTATGCCGTGTACTGTTCAAACACGACAGCTGCATTGACTATCAGAATCGTGAAGCCCAGACGCCACTGCATATGGCGGTAGCCGCAGGCCATCGTTTGCTGGCACTCTACCTCATTGAAAGAGGGGCAGATGTGCATTTGATCGACAGCTTTAACAATACCGCACTACTTCTCGCCGCAAAACACGGCAATACAAGTATGGTGCGCCTGCTGCACATGGTCGGCGGCAGCGACATCAACCATGCGGATTCCACTGGCAACACCGCGCTGCACATTGCCGCCCTGTTATCGAATGTAAAACTGACGCAGTACCTCCTTATAAGTAATGCAGACGTGCACAGGACAAACATCAATGGTGACATCGCTCTTGGCATAGCTTCCAAAGCCGCTGGACAGGCAGTTGCTGAGCCGTTGTGGGCTTCCCCAGACGATGATACTGTCGAGCAGAAAGCTTCCGCGACCAAGCAGATCGTCGAGCTGCTAGAAGAAAGCGGGAGTAAGTTGAACCACAGGAACAGGCAGGGCGATACACCCTCGAGCCTGTATAGGGATGCGCAGCTTGCATACGTCTTTGGGGCAATCTAGACGATGTTCGGCGGAGACAGAAACCCTAGATGTATGGTGGGAAATGAGACAAGTTGAAGCTCAATTCTTGAACGAATCCCTCGGAAGCTGCTAGATACTAAAGAGGCACACAGTTTTCAACACTAGGCACTTTCTGATAGGACTTAACCATCGCCCAGCTATGCTTAATTCTACCGACCAGATGGTACATATCTAGATTATGGCAGGCTTTTAAGGTTTGATGGAAAATGTCAGAATGAAACCTGCATTCTTGTTCAAGGAGCCGATTTTTGATTCGCCGTCCATTTATCCTCAGATATTGATATTTGCCAAGCTACAAGGTTTGTGGAGATTTTCAATAGGTCAACAATATATCAGCCTATGATTATTATATGTGTCCAATCTCTGCAGCTGAGAGGCTACCCGTGAATATTTATTTGACTTTTGAGCTAAAGTATGTATTTTTTACCCTAGCCTTTCTGTAACTAATCGTGCCTCAGCCCAGCCAAGTGATAGCCACCTGTGACTGTACGCCAGTCCTCCGTTTGAAGACCTTGTGTCCTTGTAGTCTTGGTAGTAATAATTCTTCCCTTGCTTGACTTTCCGGACCTTAATTCTCCTATCTCTTGTGGTGGTCTGATAGGGTCACTCTAGTCCTCAAAGTCATCCTGGTCCTTCTTTTTACGCGTCGCTATCTCTTATATCGGCTAGTTTTGTCATCTTAAAACGAATTGTGCTACTAAATGGTGCAAACTTTGGGCGCTTTTATAGTAGTACTGCTTTAGATGTGTTGTGTTTAAGGCTTTTGTGTTTGATCCTGCGTTTGGCATTTAACCTAGGATACGCATAGTCGATGAGGAGATCGCTGTGTGACAACGTTAACGTTATAGCCAGAGCCCATAGAGAAGTTTAATCGCTAATTTCATGTTGTAAGACCTATAAACTGCGCGAAAACCTGATTCTTAAGTCGCAGCCAGCCCCTTATCATCCTATAACGATAGGTTCGACCAGTCATTCACAGGCTCGCGCACAGGCTCGCTTTTGAGATCGTTGCCAAGTGCTTTCTTCCGGTGTGGCATGTAATGACAGCTTGCGCGCTGCGCCGGATGAAGGTGCAGATATGTAGGCCTTGAGCGCGCCCGTCGCACCGAAAATCAAACACGAAATCGTGCCACAGATACTGGGCCCTTTGGCACTGAACAGATCCTGCCGTCAATGGCAGCTTCCTCATTTGAGCGTTGAAAACGTCACGGTGTGCCCTGCGAATGACGTGCCAGTGCTTGACCCCAGCATATAAGCAGTTGTTGGAAAACGTAAAGCCATCTTTCTCGTGCCTAAGAGGACCACGCCCTCATACATAGCCTGAGTGTGAACTCCACTAATTACCTGTGTCGTGTACTTGGGCCAGCTCCGGGGAACTGGTCATATGGGACTCAAAGTGAGTAAGCCAGCTGGGGCGCGCTCAACCGCCGTGTGAACCGGAAAATCGGTGCGATAGTAGATGACTTTCATGCTGCAGCCGCTCTGCAAGTGATTGTGCAATCCGCTGGGCGCAAGACCCGTAGGAGCAGTTTAGCGAGGAGCTAAACGAAGCGCTGGGTCCTGTTGTTTCTCAAGCCTCCAGAGATCATCAGATATGTCCTTGGCGGTATAATCAGTATATCGGCCTTCCGACGACAGCGATTCACATGGCTCGCGTAGCGATCCTGGGACAACAATTAAGAATGGGCCGTGCCGATAAGCGCTGAGTTCCTCTGCGACACGCAGCAACAATGGTTTCCAGTTTCCATGCATCTCCTCGCTTGGGGCTGTGGAGGGCGAGAGGGTCGCGACGTTGTGCGCAGAACGTCGACGAAATCGAATAACACTGTGGGTACCATCTCGATCATCTGTCTCGGGCGAGAAGGCGACGCTTGGGTGAAACTATCGCGGTGTTTGTCTCGGGCGTTTTCCTTTACCCGATACGATTTGGTACATCGTATTTCTCGTCCTTGTGGTGTAGCAAAAGTCTCGTCTTGTGCCGTCTTTTGTAAGCTCTTGTTTTTTTTTTTTTTTTTTTTTACGCGAGTGTTGAGTAAACGGAGCAAATCTATTTGTTTGCTCAAAAAGCGCGCGGTCAGGCCGGAGCGGGCCCAAGAAGTAATAATCACTGTGAAACGCACCCCAATGATGCCAAGGTCCTAACTACCGAGCAAGCTAACACAAGATGCTCTGTTGCAGGCGCACACTACCGGCTTTCATGAATATAGGTCAGATTGATCGTTGAATACTTGCTGGGGTTTCTAACTAACTTGATATTAATGATAGGCATCGATTTTAAGATGAATATAGTAGAGAATAACACTACGGCAAACAACAACACGATGGCAAGCTTTGAGCCGTATGATTACCCAGAATGAGTTCCAATTACTGTACCAATCTGTATAAGGAAATAGCTGTAGCCGGGGAAGATCTGGAATGGAATTGCTTGCTTGCAAGGACGGTGACGAGGGCATGGTGTGGTTCAAGCTAGGTGCCAAAAATCTTGATTGACTTTACTCTATCGTCCGACAGGGCTATTGAGTCAAGGGATGACGACAAAACAAAATAAAAATATTCTGCAATAATTTTTCATCTAAAGTCTGCGCCCAAGAGGCACCCACATGTCGCTATAAGTTTCAAGGTTTTACAGGAGGCCGTTTCGATCCAAAGACGAGGAACTTTTCGTGCATCGCATGAGAACAATGACTTCAGTTTCATTTCCGATAAGAATTATAGCATCACAATTTGCTACAAGTATGAAATTCCTCATAGTGATATTGTGGCATGATGTCATCATTAGACCTGGCCCGTCACCAAGTCACGGATTGCAGCGTGCCATTGTGATTGCGAATATAATCGTTCAAGAGGGCGACTGAGGACCCTGTATTGTACGGCGAACAGTCACAGGTAATTCCAAGAACATCTTTATCATAGATTGAGCAAGATCGACATATGTCTTTGACCCGGTGCCGGCCAAATTTAATAGAGTTGTCTGTTGGGACGCACTGGCACTAGTGGTTGCCGTGCCTGTGTTTGTAGCTGAGCTCATTGTATTTGTTGCATACTGCCCATTTACGGTTAGGTACTATATATAGAGAAGAGCTCTTCTATTTCGGTCGTAGCTGTCTTCTTAGTTTGGCGGACGCCGAACCTAAACAACCCCGTACCTAGCTTGAATATGCCATGGATACTAGCTCTAAAAATATTATCTAAGAATGTGCATAAAAAACCGCACACCGGCAGACCCAACTGTAGAAATGGGAATGCCATATTACCAAACGACAATTCATGTACAGCACGAAGGAGTAGCTTACGCCACCACCGCATATGCTCTTATTCCGTCCAGAGAACTTTCGGTATTAAATGAGAGAGACCTTTCAAGGGCTGGTGTTTCTTTCGCAGGACCAAACGAAACGTTTCCAAAAGCGTACATACAAATTCCCTACAACAATGAGACAAAATACTACTTCGCTCCGCGCGATATGCCTCGTTATACCGTACCAAATGATAAAGGCGCACTATTTATCGATCTCTCAAAGCAGTATGCCAAAGATACTGTCTCCAGAGATACTATTCCAGACAGCATCATTAAAGAACTCATAAGAGATGGATTGAAATCTTGGATAGGAAAACTATCCCGGGCTGTTCTTGATCCGAACGACGATGCTATATCGTCTCTCATCACCGAGAGCAGTGAATATAAAGGAATTTACGCGCAAACAGAATTTGGAAGAGAGAGTGCTTGCAAGCTTTATGCACGGATCCCGACTAACACCCACCGAAATTCTTATCCAGATGGAGGGGCTATACTATCGAACGTTAATTACTACTGTTATTGGCATGATTTATACTTGGGGGGAAAGCCAAACCCCGAATTGGACCGTGAACTTGAACTGTACATGGAGAAAAACATTCCGTTCGATGATGGAGATGAACTCGAAAAAGCGCGTCAAGTACTATCTACCCGTGTTCATGTTGAGGCATTGGTGCGCCTCCACCAAGTCAACTATTCAGGCTACATGCACCGCAGAAATGCATTTACAATATTTTGGCGAAAAGACTGCCTGGATTCGGAGGAAATTTGCTACAAAATAATTGCAACAGGAAAAACGCTTACCCCACGTTGTAATATCACGTTGCGGTGTTTTGATGGAAATAAAGTTGTGTTTGATCATGGCAATGCATATCTCAGCCCATGGCTAAATTGCGAACTTCACGATCCCAATTTTGGCAAATACAAAGATCTGATGTCGCGCAGCTACATCGGTGAAAGACCCGATGGTGACCCACAATGGAGGCGCTATGCACTCGTGCTACTACCGGAGAAAACTGAAGAACCTCACTGTTCCATAAAGATTACTGACCTGCTTTTGTCCGCTGTTGAACCTTTGCCAACCATTAAGATGGTTGAGCTCGAAAGCAAAGTTAAACCTCGACAGGCCAGGGAGGCCGTTGTGAAGCCGTCGCGGACAAGGTCAAAAAAACGCCCAAGCCATTCCAGAACTTTCAGAATCAGCCTGTCTGGAAACACGAGTTCTAACTTTGCTTTCGAGGCTAACGGCAAAGAGCGCAATGTCAACAGGGGCAGCATTGTCGATAGAGAGAGCGTCGTCGGTGGAGACGTTGATAACAAAAAGAACGAAACGGAAGACATTGGAACTAAAGGAGAGAATGCCGCTGAAGCGATGAAAGCCAAAGAAGAGAAATTCAACGTCGAAAAGAACGATGCCGATAAAGACCATATTGCTGTCGTTGACGATGAGCGTTTGGAACTTGCCGCCGTCGGGGACGAAGCCAAGAGTGGTGTTGAAACGACACAAATTGACTGCAAAACTGCGGACGAAACTGATTATCAGAGTGCAGATGACCAAACTACTGATCAGTATATTGGTCTTGGAAATGATGATGACCAATCTAATGCGGCTTGTATTGTCACAACAAGTAGCACGGGAAATGAGGGTTATGAAGGCAGTGATGATGGAGACGAGAGGAGGCGCGGAGATGGAAGACTTTTGGATGATAGCACCAGCGATGACGGAGACGGAGAAAGTATCATGGGGGTCGTTGAAGGTTCAATTGACACAGTCCGATTTGCTTCACTTGGGGGCTAGGGTATTGTAGGGTTCGGTAATACACACTTGAGTCTACAATTGGGGCTGTATCATGCGCTTAAAATATTAGAGGCCCTCTTACTATAGATGGGCCACCTTCAGTGAGATAATTGACTACCTAGTAGCCAGAGTCAGACACGCTTCTCTAGCGAGCCCGAAACAAACAAGTCAACTGCTGAAAATTACAGTAGTTCGGAGAGAGGATAAAGACACGTTTGTTCAACATATTATGCCTACTAGAGAATCCAAAAGTGAGAGTATAAGCCTATATTATGTGTCCACTGTTTAAAAGAAATATTGACTTGACATGAAGGATTTCCGCATGCCAGCCCCGTGGGCAGATATTATGGCTAAACAGCCAAGATTTCTATGGCGAGTTACAGGGCACCCTCACGCTCCATCTCCTTTTTGTTTACATACTTCCGCTTAAATGAAGCACCCTGACCGTGGCCAAAATTTGGCATAACAGAGGTTATGAACTATGAATGTTGTATAATATAGACGTGGCTAGTGTTACAACACGTTAATGGTCTGGTGGGCTGGAGGTATTGGTTTATTTAGCGCAGGTAGAAACTATTTCCTCAAGCCTGAATGAAGAATGGGCAACGCTAACCAGAGCTACATACAGCAGACGGGGGAAGACACCGGCCGCCTGATCCTATACCTAGTACTTCTGTGTGCCAGTATGGCAGTAGATCAGCGCAGCAAACTCCTCTGACAATATTATGAGCATGGCGATGGCACGCGGATGGGGACTCATCAGTGTCAAAACAGGGGTCCGAATCTAAATCAGGGTCACCCCGCCCAGTCCTATTTCCTATTTTGGAAGTGTTTCGGCTAGTTACTTTTTTCCTTCACCGGGGCTGGCTGTTTGGGCCAGGGCACGCTATGGGCAAGCCACATTATCCTTGTTCGAAGCGGAGGACAAGTTGGGTCTATTCCCTAGCCGCCGGTTGTGTCCTTGACCGGAATTATAAACATGGCTGTTGCGGATCTGAATTCCAATTCATCTCACTCGATTATGCGATTCAGTTTGGCGCACTTTGCATTTGGATCCTGCGTCTACGCAGTTGCTGCATCGTCATCCGCGGAGATTGGGTACTGGCAACCCGCGCGAGGCCAACAAGTTCGGCATCTCACCATCGTCTACGGAAGCAGCGTTCTGACTTTATTCAACTCTTCTTCATGGAATCCATGTCAACTCTTCTTCATGGAATCCATGGGTCAAAAATGTAAACTCGATCTATCCAAACTCTACATATACCGTACCCTATGTGACTCTCCCACCTGCTGCCCGCGCAGCGTCCGCTTCATGGTCACTGGCCTCTGCTCGCTCAATGGTTCTCAAGATTACTACTTCTGTGGACGCAGAAAGCCCCGGACCTGGAGTTTCAGAGACTACCAGCATTCTGGACAGGGCATCTCCATCGCCAACTGCTTTCGTAGCCGCCTCTAGCCCACCGTCGGTTGTTCCTTCGGCTACATCGACGCCTGCAGCAAGCTCCAATTCTGCGGTCGCTTCATCGGTGAAGGCGGATGAATCAAACACCGGGGAAAATCCAAACGCGACGACCAGCTCAGGCTTTATTGAAACGACCAGCTCCACTGCAACGACGAGCTCGAGCCCCACTTCGGCACCTTTGCGAAAAGTCAACGAAGTTTGCAGCTCATTAGTTCTCAAGTCTCCATACAAGTCAAAGTTTTACTGCCAGTATGGCGAGAATCAAATTAAAGGTGATCTTAAATACTACATTCACAATGCTGACGGGAAACTTGTGGTTGGTCGCACGTAAGTAACATAAAGAGCCTTTCTTTCACAGTACAGGTGGTCTAACGATGATAGTGACAATGATGGCCAAACGTGTATTGATCTTCACATAAAAGACAATTTTACTCTTTCGGGTAGCTGCCTTAATCTCAAAAAGAGAAAAAAGTCGTCTTCACTAGATTTAGGTGAGTCATTTTACGAAAGAGATGACTCCTCAGAGCTGCTAACGGTCTAGGGCCGATATTATACGTCGATGTTACGAATGAAGAGTACCAAATCAAAAACAGTTGAACATGGACAATGGCTGTTTATTTAATTAAAGATTTCATACATACAGTATCCAAGTGGAAAAAAAAATAGTTTTGTTTTCTGAGGACGGGGCAAAAAGCTGTTGCCCGCTCACTCACTCTCGCTGCTTGGGTGAGAAGCTGTGTGGCAATCAGGCTATGCTGATACAGTTTCATCTTGAGGCATTCCGTAAAAAGAAATATTGCTATGTTAATATTAATACTTATACTGAATTTACATTCTGCGATTAGTCAAGTGAACAGTGTCCAATTCGTCTACATGAGAGAGCATTCCTAGTGGCTAGTATTGGCTGGTTATTAGGTGACTGAGTAGGGGCTGGCGTACAGACTGGAAAGGGTTGGTGATTGATAAGCCGTAACTTGATACAACTATATACATGCAAAATGGCGCGAGGGCAAGTATTCTGACGCCTCGGATCCGAGATAATAGATGACCATGTCGACATGGGCACGGCCACTGCGAGTTACTTGGTCGTTATTTTGAGACCCCAAAATGCTTTTCAAATTTGAAGCTAAGCCTTGGCGGAAATCATGACAGAAAAGTAGAACATACCGTTTAGTTTTAGATTTCGGCAGGTAATTATAGCAATAAAACCTTCATGTCATCCTCTATACTGACACGGCGACAAACGGTGCGTTATGCCGGTATGATGACGCCACCAATCCTTCATTCAGCAGTCCGGCTATAAAACCTTAATAGCATCCGCTGGATGCGAGAGGCTGTCCGGACTCTTGGTGCCCGCGACGCACTGGATCGGTTCCTTCGATTTGCGCAAAGCCACCAAACCTACCAGGCAGCAGGTCCGTGGGCTAAATAATGGCACAGTTCTTGCAGTATTGAGTGTCTTCTGGAAATGCGCATCCGGAGCATGCACCCGAGGCCTCGTGAGAGTTTTAAATGACTGGGGTGACGACATCAATGCCATACTTGAGAAGGAATCTTTGACAACTGAACTATGCGCGACTAAGCTGGGATCATTACAATCAAGACACGGCCGATTCTCGAGAATGCAGCTGGCTTCAATATACAAAGACATGGGGTACATAATATTATATTACCGAATAACATTGATTTATCGATCAAATACTGGAGGGTCACTCTATATGACAGTTACTTGCTTCTTGCTTTAGCTCCTTAAGCTTGATGCCTCGCGAGTCGAGAAAGGTGTTGCCGTTGATCCTGTAGCCCGCGTTCGTCACGTTCATCGATAATTTCTCCCGGCCCGTAACTGCCGTATCATGGCGGCCAATTGCCTCTAATACGTAGTTTGTAAGTAACAGACGAGCTCGAAGAGATGATGCATAGTACCTTTTTCCGCCATGACTGCCTGCCATGTTGCCAAGCCGTTGTGATGAGAAAAAGCCCGCAGGAATCTGAAACAATGGAGAAGTAGAGTTTGAATGCCTGTCTGGAGAAGATTGTCTGCGGTTTTAACGGGCTTTCTCCCCCCCTGAAATTTTCTTTTTACCTCACATGATCTTAAAGCCTGAAAGGGGCAACGAGCAGGGAACCGGAACAGCAGCTGGTCAAAGTCACGAGTGACAAGGCCAAACAAGGGCAAAGAGGGCAGGCCGATCAACTATCCGAGGGAGTAAGCCGAGAGTAAGAGCAAGCCACAGAGAAAAAAATGATTTAAGTTCGCGTTAGCAGCGTCATGGCGATGGCCGTACTAGAAAAACATACGCCACGCCAAACGGCCTCCCCGTCTAGGCATCGAGCGTCGCTGGCCAATTGCAGCGGCTGTGCTCGTTATCGAGGACAAAACTAGTTGCCGTCCAGCAAGCACAGCATTCCTGATGCATAGAGCAGAATATAGATGGGTGTGGATATAGCAAACTGCTCAACCCAGGTACGCAGCAGCGGACGGGATTTCGTTCGCGAGGCAGATATCTGATGGTGGCAAGTAAGGGCTGAGAGGCTAAATTGCGCAGTCAAGGGTGCTCAAAGTGGTATTCTCTTCAAGCCCGGTCGTTGGTGAGTCATCGCCTTGTTGGCGGTCATAGGCAGCTGCTGCGGTTTGGCTGACGTCTACACTTGGTCGTAACGGTCTGCGGATGTCCCTTTCCTACTCTCTCTGCTTCGTTTTCTTTCTTTTATATTATGTAATAGTTACATTATGCACAGTATGTACTGTAAGTATGTATA
>JARDXD010000317.1:0-29100 GCA_029218145.1 Aphanocladium album
TGCCTCGCGGGTGCGTGTGTGATGTGGCTGGTTCGTTTGCGCGGGCAGGTCGTGGGTGTTTCAAAGGGGGCCGGATAATGGCAGCATCGCACAGGGAACGGAGCAGATGTCGCCAGGTTCCGAGCTGATCCAATGCGCGGCGGGCAGCGTGGACGGGTCGGTCGCGATGGGCACGGCAGTTGGTGAGATTAATATGCGGAGCGAGGGTGGGCAGCTTGCTGGAAAGCTTCAAGCGAGGAAATGCTGATGGACGAGGCGTTCGGCTGGGCGCCAGTTGGCCGGGGCTAGTAGAGGTGCTTTGGTGCGCCGTGCCCGCAGGCCCAGAGCAGGTACGCGACGCGCCACACTAGCAAGCTAATAAATTGGCCCCGCGTCAAGGATAGCTACGAGCCGGTTTGATGCACGATGCTTAATGTTGTAATTGGTGATGGAAAAAATGCAAAGAAATATAGAGAATACAACATAGTTTCTCTAGACTTTTTGAAATATTTTCACGCAGCCTCATATACTGCCGTTGCGTAGCTCTGGCCGTCCCTCCGCCCACCAACACCTTCCTACCAATCATGGTAATCTGATCCATCTCTGCAACGCGCGATTACCATCTCTTTACCCTTTTCAGTCAATTCAAACCTGAACAAGACGATTTCCCGAGACGGTTGTCTCTGTCTGACGTGGTAAGCTCCGCATCTGCACCAGTGCAGTTACCCGTCCGGCGTACCGCCGTCACCAAGGCCGTCTCTGTTCGAGGCATATGTTTTCCGCAAACCATGGCAGGCAAACGTAGATACTGGTTTCCGAGTCAAATATCGGGCGAAAAGCTATTATAATGTGGTGGTTCTAATGTGGTGGTTCGGTTCCTCAGAGTCGCTCTTGGCCTGCAATACGAGAGCTGGGGCTAATACTACACAAGACCTTCACTGGTAAAGAATGAAATGGGATAAACATATCTTTTGCAGTCGCCCAAAACTCGAAAGAGAACACATCAAGTCATGTTTGCGTGGTGGTGCACAACATATGACACGACGCCCCTGCATGGCTCAGAACATCTCCTACACCTTGAGACAATTCCAAACTTGTCACACCGCAATCCTGCAATCTATGCGGATTAGGGATGACAGCAACAGCATGAAAAGGCCTACGGCTTTAATAATATAAGGCACTGATGTTTCCTGCACGAATATGTAATAATGACATGTTGCTTGACTCGGCCCAGACTCTGCTTCCTTTGCACGTCTCTCCTTTGCCAGCCAGTATACAGACGTAATCAAACGGCGAACACACCAAACAACGGCAGAGACGCCAAGTTCAAATCAATCCACGGTCAGTAAAAAGACACAAATAGTTAGAGATTCTCCAATCACTCCGGTGGATCCCTTCTTCTGCCAGATCGAACGGACTGCCAAAAGTGAGGATCAAAACGCCACTGCTGCAGGACTGCCGGCCGCAAGGAGAGCCTCCGTTTGCACTTGTTTACATTTCTTCTCCCCTCACTTGATTGCAAGTTTTTTTCCCCAGAGGCTGATCTTGTGCGATTTTAGAAAAATATTAAAGAATCCACAAATTTGTGACTGTTTTCCTGATCCCTCCTCTCCTCATCATCACCATCACGCTCGTTTTGCCTGCCACGCAACACTCTCGTTATCAGCAATTTTTGGATTGCTTCTCTTTTCAGATTACCTTTCGTTTTAAACATCGAATATTACAAAGTAAGAGGTATCCTATTCCCACCCTCATTTTCTCCGCCACTTACTTGTCTTCAGACTTCTTTTTTGAACCTCTGTTCCATCTCAACATTCAGCAAACACTCACGAGTAAGTGCCTCTCTATCATGACGCTTTCCTCGCCCCTCTTCGTACTGACACAATCTATAGTGTCTGTTCCTTGGTTGAACTCGGTCATGTACGACTACAAGTCCCCTCTCGAGACCATGTACCAGCCTCGCCCCAAGCCTGCTTCTGGCAAGGCCACCGCCATCAAAGTAGCTGCTGCGTTTGGCGTCGTGGCTCTCGTTGGCATTGCAGGCGTTACCGTCGTCTCTCGCTGTGGTAAGTATGAAATTTATTGAATTCTATTGCTGAGCTTGTAGAAAAACTAACACTCTCTAGGCCATACGCTTCACCACCATGAGCCTGTCAACGTTGGACCTGCCGAGCCTGTTCAGCTCCGCGAGCAGCTTCCCGTCATTCTCCGCCGGGAGAACTCGGACGAGTCCATCCCAGGTCTTCAGCCGTATGACTACTCTGTTCCTGTGGCCTCTACCGGTTCTGTCGCTTCTGGTGGCGCTGCTGCCCGTGCCACTGGCGACGATGTGGCCGAGGAGACTGACTTTCCCATTGGCGTCAGCGTTCCCATCCTGTAAGACTGCCTGCATACTTCAAACACAATTCTACCATTTCAAAAGCTGACATCGTATTTACAGGACCCAGACTTCCCTCACCACCATCTACACCATCCGCACCCCAGAGGCCAACACCACTCTCACCACCACCGTAACCTCTACCTCGACCATTTTGGTTCACCCTGGTGAGACGCACAGCTGCACCTCGACCGAACCGGAGGAGACCGAGACCGTCACGTTGACCGTCACTGTCCTCCCCGAGCAGTCCCAGCCCCCTACCTACGGCACCGTCCCAGACGACGTCACGGTCACCGGCTCTCCCGCTACCGTCACCGACGTGCAAACGGACGTCTCCTACACCAGCGGCGCGCCCGACGTCACCGTGTCCGGCAGCCCTGCCACGGTCACGGACGTGCAGACCGACACCCGCTACACCAGCGGCGCGCCCGACGCCACCGTATCCGGCGAGCCGGCCACCGTGACCAGCGTCATCACCAGCACGGCCGGCGAGCCCATGACGACCCTCACCTTTACCAGCTACAACACGGTGCGCATCACCACCACCGTCACCCGCAGCATCGGCTTTGACTCGTCCGTGCTGGGCCTGCCTCACACCATGACCTCCCCCAGCTCCTCCGTCGTCACGCACACCAAGACAGTCACCGTCACCGGCGGCGCGCCCGTCACCAGCACCACCACCGTGGAGCTTCCGGAGCCGTACGGCGGCGAGTATCCGACCCCGTACGGGACGGCTCTGCCCATCAACGCCACCAGCAGCCCGACCTACGTCCCTCCTGTGGTCTCTGCCGGCGCGGACGGCTGCGGCTTCTCTGTGGCCTACCTCCTTCTCGCCGCTCTGGCCTCTGTTTGTCTTTTCTAAAAGAGAGAAAAAAGAAACTCGGCGATTTGCCAGTTTGAATTAACTTGATTTATGTCATATAGGGAGGAAACAGGCCTATCGCAGGCGTGGCTTTCGATAACCTAGAACATTTTGCACTTTGAGATGAGAGAATAAAAATGGTGATTATGAATATCTGTTTGTTTCTTTACCATAATGTCTTTGATTACACTGAATTTCCGTCCTTGACTCCTCCCGTTGAACGCCTTTCTTGCGGAAATAAAATCGCGAGAACAAATACACCAAAAAAAGCAAACAATAAAAAAATGGGCAAGAATAGAGAGGCAAGAAAAGCTACCATTTCTATTTCCGCTCTCCTCTAGCTTGGCGCTCCGCCCTGGCTTGACGCGTCTTCCAGTTCTCGCGAATCGTGCCAGCCGCGCGGTACAGATCCTGCTGCGTAACACGATCTTTGATGCTTTCGAGGACGCTGACGACCGTAGATTTATGATTAGCTTCCAGTTTATCATCGCGGAAGCGCAGGAGGCGCCAACGCTTTTGGTCGTCCTGATTGCATTCGACGATGCGGTCGTTCAATGGATCGCCAAGGCCCTTGAGCGTATCCCACTCCGGCCTGGTGAGACACAAGTCTTCAAATGGCTCGTAACGTTCTGGGCCATTGTTGCCAGTAAATACCATCAGCTCGGCATGAGGGACGCTGTCGTAGTCGACAAAGGGCTCCGTGACCCCCTCGGCCCGCTCCCACTTGTTGGGTTGCACTGTCGGGAAGTGCAGCTTTAGGAGAAAATCAATCGTGTTCTCCTCTGGCGGCTTCCATTTAAGAATGTTGGGATCTGTGCCGTGGTGGTACGATGTGTGGCGGCACGTAAAGATGAGGCCGTCGTTGCCATGCTTGAGGTTTGGCAGGACTTGCTTGAACATCATTTCAATTCCGTAGGCAAGTTGGAACGGCTTCATCTCGACGAAAAATGGCTGAAATTTGAGCTCCTCGGGAAACTCCTTGAACAGTCGCTTATAAGGGTAGTGGAATCGCTCCTTGATATATGCCAGCCTCTTGTCCAGCGTGCGATCCATGAGCACTTGACCGTCCATGACGAGACAGTCGAAGATTAAGAAGCGAGGCTCCTTGCCGCCGTTTGGCTTGGTATCCCACACTAGCTCGCCGTCAAGGACTGTATCATAATGAAATGCAGTCTGGTCGCTGTCGAGCGGGAAGTGCAGGTTCCGGTTCGGAATGAACCAGTAGTCATTTTTGCGGTCGATCAAGTAGTGGGCTTCGCCGCCGCTTTCGTCTCTGGTCGCATATAGTAGGTAGCGGATGCCGTCCGATTTCTCGCAGACGTAGAAGCTGTTGCATGTCTTGGTTAGCACGGAAATTGAAGATGAAAACAAGACGAGCAAAGAGAAGCAAGACACTTGGCAAAAGCTACAATATTGGTACCAATAAAAGCAAAAATAGAGGATAAAAACAGTTGCTGGAAGCGCATAGCACTCCAGCGGCGCATATAACTTGAATACGTACTCTTGGCTCATCAGTGCTTCAATGTGCTTCCGCGCAAAGCTGACTGGCTGCGCGCCGGGAAACCCTGTTTGGCTGCGACCCAACAGGCCTGCAACCTCCTTTCTCATGGTATAAAGCAGCTGCCCTTCGGCTTTTATGCCGGGCTCGGCGATTGATGCGACCGGTCCGTCGTCCATGGCTGCTCGTTGTCTGAGTGAAGGGTTCGTGTTCTGTTCGTACGACGGCGCGCGCGGCGCGACGGGGCGTACTTAATTGCGTGTGATTGCTGCGTGTGTGCTCACGCTTGCCGAGAACAATGCGACAAGCTCTAAGCCATGTTGCGATGGATAAGAGTGGCGGGAGAAGCAGGAAACGGGTTGGGTTGCAAAAAGTTGGGTGACGTGACAAGGTGCGCCGTTGGTGCCTACGAAGAGGTGGCGGCGCTATCGATAGTGCACGCCCGCAATTGATGCGCTGCCGTAGAATGGAAAACAACCATTTCGCATCACATAGGTACTATTTTAAATTCTTTCGTCTACTCTTCATAATTCACTACTATCTAAGCAGATATTTGCTTCTAGCGTATTCGGAAATAGTTCGTTTCCACTAACTCTACCCATTTATTGAGATTGGAAAGTCTGTTGTTCGTCGTCTGGGCACAGCCGGATATTTTCAATGGATCAGAGACTTATATATTTACCGAACTATCAATATTCTACCAATTACGCAGCTGGGAGGCAAGTGGCTCCGGTTTCAAGTATGATCCCAGTAACAGATTATCTACTAGCGGCATGATATCAGTATACCAACTCCAAATGACAAAAATGCTTCATCCCAGGCTAGGGCATTACAAAATTTCCATTAGCTGTCATCAATCTTGTCGACTTCCAGTCGAGCTTCCTCCCATTGCTGCTTGCTCTTCTTGGCCCACTCAACCTGACTTTTCGCGTACGCGAGCTGTTTTAATTAGCATGGGTTCTAAAAAAATTTCATAGTGATTGCGACTCTTACCATGTAGCGGCGTAAATCTTCCTCCTTGTCGTTTTGGAATCTGCGCAGGTCCTTGAAGACACTAGCGCTAGCATCCTTCACGTCCTTCTCCGAAACCACCTGAGCTTGCTCAAGCTGGCCGATAGACTCTCTAGTCTTTCCGATCGTGTCGCGGCGAGTGCGCTCGGGGTCAACATCCACTACGCCTTGCACTGCATGGCGGAGAGGACCGAAGATTCTGTTCGTAATGGAGTTGCTGCTGGGGACTTTCTTGTGTGAAACACTGGTGCTTCTCTCCGGGACACCCTGGCCAGCCTCTGGTGTGCTTGACGGAAAATCGCCATGGGTTGGTGGGAAGTCAGAGTCAATCGACTCCGTGTCTTCCTGGTTACCCTCACGGCGCTGATACGTTGGCGTCTCTCGGAGGCTTGTAGACCGCCTGGGGGGTGAGGAAATCTGCTGGCTGCTGGAGAGGTATTGATCAATTCGACGAGCCTCGCTCTCACTGCGCTCCAATTGATCCAGCAGTGTTCTCTTTTTCTCAAGCTCCTCCTCTGTCAGATCTTGCTGCACACGCTTCAGCACCCGGTATCTCACAACGCTTCTGACGACACCGGCGAATTGAGCATTCTCCCGCATGGGTTCGGCAAAACTAGCGCCAAGAGAGCCCGCAAGTTCCTCTGTAGCAATGTAAGATGAATCTGCAGCCTGGCCAATCTTCTCAATCGCAGGTCCGAGAGATGGGGCCTGCTCGGAAAGAGCAAAGGCGTTGTATCGTGAGCCCAATTCACAGAGATCGGTCGCAAGAGAAGAGAGATGACTGAGAGTTCGACGGTTGACTTTCTCCATCGGGCCGGTGAGTAAGGTCTCGAGCTCTTTAATAGATGCTTCGTACGTAGTGAAGTATGGGTCGAGCTCCTGTTCGCTGAGGTTTGTCGTATCGCTAGGAAAGCGGCCAATAGTGTTCGCGCCACCCTGGATAACAGAAGAGCTCAGAGCAGAGCTTCCACCAGACGCAGTTCTGATCTTCGCAGACGACGCAGGGACCGGGAGGTAGAGATGTCCAGCGGTGGGGTTGGCCGTGTCCAGAGGAGGCGCTTTGAGAACGTTTTTGGGAATCGAGGTTATCGGGTGTGAGTTCAGAACCTCACTCTATTGCGCAAGTTAGCATCATAGACTTATCAAGGTGGACAACAGACATACCCAGCTTGCATTGGGGTCGAGAAACCGTTGCCAAACGCCATCGTTGCGAACGGGCTCCATACGACGGCAGCGGTTCAGGAAGACTGCCAACATCCGTTTCCGCAGATCAATAATCTGCTGGTCTTGCTTTGCACTCGTGGGATGCGCTGCGTAATCCGCCATGGTGTGCTTCTCGGGAATCGGAGGAATTACGAGGGTGGGGTGCAGGCGCGTGAGGGCGTCTCTGAGTGAGGAAAACTCAGAGTATCTTCGGCGAACTTCAAGGTCCTATGAAATGGTTAGATTGGCGCCGTGAAAGTGCATATTTGGCTCATACTCCAGTGCGAATGGTATAAACAATGTGTCGGCCACCACTCTCCAGGCTCTTGCCGGCATCAGTTATAATGATTTGCATGTCTGGATTTTCATAGAGAATCTGCTCGATGCGGCTCGTATATCCACCTGGCTTGCGCTTAGGTGGCGGTTCATCTTGGGTGGTATCGGGAGTTTCGTGCTCGCTGATGGCAGCACCTTGCCCAAAGGCTGGCGCTTCATCGTCGCTAGCGGATGGCGTTGCGGCAGATTCATACGAGTGGACTAGTTGATACGCTGTGTGAGCAGGCTGTTTATGGCAGTAGAGTGTGCTCAAGGGGTATTTCTACGCTGTTTGATGCCGTAGAAACGCTAGTTGTCGACTTACAGTCACGCGTGGTCGGAGAAGTAGGGTTCACCGAGGATGACGTTTGCGAGTCTCGGCGGTCGAAGCTCGTCCCGTAAGGGTTGTTGTCTTCCTCGTCGTTCCACATTGTGCTTGCGGGCGATGAGCCGAATGAGTTTTCAACTCGAAATCCACAGGCTACCGTCGACTCGAAGCTGGATGCGAATGGTAGCAGCCGCAGCAATGACTGGAAAGCTCGGCGGGAAAATGGCGGGGAAGGGCCGGAAGCGTGATAGGTGTAGGAAGGGTTCGTCGAAGGAAATCAAATCAAGAAAATTGCGCAAAGTGCGTCGCCATTCTCCGATGCAACCAAATCAACTGTTAGAGCTCAGTTTGTGATGATGCCCAGCGGCGGGCGAGGGTGTGAAGTTGGATGGAGGAACAAGGCGAAGCTGCGCAGCTCCGGATTCAGAGGCTGCGCCAGGATTGCGGCGCACAGCACCAGCACCAGCACCAGCAGCAGGTTGCTGGATGACGATCAGGTGGCGCACGGGCCAGTTGCGTCACCCCTCCCGCTCTGCTTTCGCTGGTGCCTTGCCGCGTCGCTGCTAAAATAGCGCTGTAGCAACCCATAAGACCACCTGAACCCAGTCGCCACCAGTCAATCAGTCCAGCATAAGTTACGTGGCTCATGGGAGAGTTCAGCATCAATTTTACCATTTCTGTTCACAAAATCCAAATTGGGCAATCAGAAAGTTCTTACTTTGATGTAGCATTAGTGACAGCACACATCCTGGACCTTCCTGAATGCTAAGCAAGGGCATCACCATAATTAACTCTCGGGCACGAGGGAAATACTTTGAAAATCCGTGGCCATCAAATTGAAAGCTAATGTTTCATTCAAGATTGAAAGACTGCTTAGTCTCACAATCCTCCCACATTCTTCAACCTCTTCTTGTTTGATCCCTCTGATCAGCACTCCTCTTCCGCCTTTTGCTATACCGGCCGCCACCCTGGTGAATGGGCTGTGGCGGACTTGGGCAACTCGAATCTGTTTCATTATTACTCTTCGACCTGGTGAATCATAAGATGGGATGAGCTCATGACTTGCGTTGCTCGGCTACTCACCTGCGTTCCCATTCTATCCGCCTTGCTTCTCTTTGATGTCGCTTACAGAGAACCCTTCGTATCTCTCGTTCTCTTATTGACTCCTCTTCTTTATAATTGTTTCCCATGCTGTCAGTGTCTCTCTGCTGCCTTTCTTGGTCACCATCACTGGCTGTGCTGGGATTACTGCTCGAGGTTGACGGCACGGAAGCCCGCGACGAGACTGACGGCACAAGACTGTCATTCTCTATCCCAGTTTTCCTCGTTTCTATATTCTTCATCATATCGTGTAGAATAGTTTTGGGATGTCTTTGGTGAAGGCGCGTTTCTTCAGACACGTCGTCGGCCAGCAGTGACAAGCTGAACTGTGTGAGTTCAAAGTCATCGCTGTGAACCACGGCTCCAGTCGTGCTGACCGAGCCCGTAAAACATCTCTCCTCAGAAGACATCTTAACATCTTCATTCATTGAGAGTGTTCGTCCGTTTTTGGGTGAGGCTTGCCAACTGCCAGAGTGTTGGTATCCGCCACGGTGTGCTGGCCAGCTTCTGATAATTCTTGTCGGCAATGATGTGTGTTGCTTTTTTGAATTACGAGCTTTTAATCGAGCTGATTGAAAACGAAAAAAACCCCGAATAGAAACTGGTGGTCGTAGCCAAATCAAGTGGCTGTTAATGGCAGGAGCCAATACCCAGCCCACGCCATGACACTAAAACACGGTCCCAACTGGAATTTGAGCATTCGCAGAAATTGAAAACAGCCAAATTTTGAATTTTAATTCTGGATACAATCTCTAGCCCTTTTCTTCACTTTAAAAATTTCACTCATCTTCTCCTTCGTTCTTCACGCATGTAAGATGAACGTGAAATCATAGCAACTGTTGTTAGTGCAGCACAGGTGTGCGTGCACGGACCACCTCCTTCGCCCATCCAAAGTCGCTGTCGCGAAATTCCAACTTCGCTTCGCTGGCGACACTCGCGGTATCTGCTAGCGCTGTCAATTTTCTTCCCACGGCCGCCATACAGCGTCAATTTCGCTTGCAGCCACTGGGGAACTCTAACGGAGAACGCTGGAAGCTTGCGATTTCTTAATCAGATTCCCATCTGCGCGCCGGTGGTCAGGCGCGAAGCTGCGAACCCGCCGACGCCATAACGCAGGCGGCAGATCAACCCTTTTCCAGCCTTCTTCATCGACCTACGCATCATAATGGCCGCACTCGCCAACGGAACGACCAACGGGGTCGCGAATGGCGATTCGGCTGCTGGACCTGTCAGCATTCGATTTTCCGACATCCCCTCGGCAATCGACATCCCCGTCCAGGGCGATCAAGAAGACGAAGCCGTCGAAATCGACCTCGAAGACCTCGTTGACGACCCTACTGAGCTCTGTACCCTCTTCGAAAATGAACATGCGGCAAAGACGTACTGGATGACGGTCGCGCTCGCCTACGCAAAGCAGCACAAGATCGACCACGCCATCGAGATGCTTCTGCGTGGTGGTGGCGCTATCCAAAGTAACGCTAGCAACCCGCGCGACAAGGTCAGCATGATCTGCTGTCTCTGCTGGATGTATCTCTGGAAGAGCCGTGAAGCTCCGCGTGTGGCTCCTGATGGAATGCGAGTCTCTGAGGCCAAAACCAAGGAATACTACCTACAGCTTGCGACATCATCTCTGAACGACGCCGCTCGTCTCAACCCGTCTTTCCCGCCCATATTCCTTGCCCGTGGCGTCTTGCTTCTCTTAAGAGCCTCACTGCAGGCTCCCTCAAAGACGGCCGGCGGCATTGGCTCGGAGAAACAAGAGCTTTTGAAAACGGCCGTCAAGTCCTTCGATGACGCGCTAAGAGTTTCGCAAGGCAAGAATATGCTTGCTTTGATGGGCAAGGCGCGTGCATTATTCTCTCTACAGAAATACCCCGACTCACTGGCTATCTACCAAGATGTCTTGCAGAAGAAGCCGGATCTGGTTGATCCTGATCCGCGCATTGGCATCGGCTGCTGCTTCTGGCAGCTTGGTTTCAAAAAAGACGCCAAGACCGCCTGGGAAAGGAGTCTTGAGATCACACCCGACTCCAAGGTGCCCAACATCCTGCTCGGTTTATACTACCTTGATGCCAGTGGCCACGTCCCCGTCAATAGCGAGGACTTCGTGAAGCTGTACAAGAAGGCCATGACCGAGTACACCCAAAAGTCGTTCAAGCTAGACAAAGATCTTCCCTTGATGTGCTCAACCTTTTCCAACTATTTCCTCTCTCGCAAGTCCTGGGACAACGCCGACAAACTCGCTCACAAGGCTATTCAATACACCGATGTAAACGCTATCGCTAGTGATGGCTGGTATGTTTTGGCCAGAAAGGCTCACTACAATGGCGATACGGAACATGCCAATGACTTCTACCGTCGAGCCGATGATGCTCGCGGAGGCGCCGATACTGGTTATTTCCCTGCCAAGTTTGGTGCCGCACAGCTGTCCGTACTGAAGAATGACCTTGGGGAGGCCAAGCTACGTTTGGAAAAGATGATTCAGCAGTCAAAGAGCCATGAAGCGATGATTCTTCTCGGTACTCTGTACGCTGAGGAAATTTTTGTCAATCAGACCAGCGATGCCAAGGAGGACAAGTCCGCAGAGATGAAGAAGGCTATCAACCTGTTGGAAGCGGTCCGAAATGCCTGGAAAGATCCCAAGAGAAATGTATCTCCTGATGCCTCAGTCCTGCTCAATCTCGCTCGACTATACGAAACTGAGAACCCAGAAAAGGCATTGCAGTGCCTGCAGCAGGTTGAGCAGCTGGAACTGGACCAGATCCCAACTTCTGAATATCCCGAAGACGTTACCGAGGAGGCAGAAATTCAAGCTGCCATCCGCAAGTTCCTTCCCCCTCAGCTTCTCAACAACATCGGCTGCTTCCATTTCCAGGCTGAGAAGCACGTTTTGGCAAGCGAATTGTTCGAGGCCGCGCTCGGCGCATGCATGAAGATGAGCGAGAAAGACAGCAGTGTTGACACTGACGCCCTGGTATCGACGATCAGCTTCAACCTGGGCCGCAGTTACGAGGCTCAAGGCCTTTCGGACAAGGCAGTCGAAGTGTATGAGGGTCTCCTGAACCGCCACGACGACTATACGGATGCTCGTGCTCGCTTGGCCTACATCAAGCTGCGTCAGAGCCCTAACAAGGATGGCCCTGATGCCGTTGCTAAGCTGTACCAAGATAACACTAGCGATGTCGAAGTGCGCGCTCTCTACGGATGGTACCTGGGCAAGGTCTCAAGAAAGCGACCTGGCAACATTGCTGAAGACCCAGAGTTCCGTCATTATAAACATACTCTGCAAAATTACGACAAGCATGACAGATATGCCCTTGTTGGCATGGGCAACCTCCACATGATGCAGGCTCGCGAAATGAGACGCGAGACAGACGCCGACAAACAGAAGCGCAGCGCGGCGTATGGAAAGGCGGTTGAGTTTTTCGAGAAAGCTCTATCACTAGATCCCAAGAACGCATACGCCGCACAGGGTGTTGCTATTGCTCTCGTGGAGGACAAGAAGGACTACAAGAATGCCTTGGCCATCTTCAACAAGGTGCGCGAGACAGTCAAGGAGCCTAACCTCTATGTCAACCTTGGCCACATCTTCGCCGAACTTAAGCAGTTCTCCAAAGCCATCGAAAGCTACGAGATTGCCCTGTCGAAAGAGGGCAAAGAAAACGACCCAGTCATTCTGGCCTGTCTGGGCCGCACATGGCTGAACAGAGGTCGTGCTGAGCGCGATATTGACGCCTATACCAAAGCCCTTGAGTGTGCGGAGAAGGCGTTGGAAGTCGCACCTGATCAGATTCATTACAAGTTCAATGTTGCTTTTGTGCAGATCCAGCTTGTTACCACTATTCAAGGTCTGCCAGAGAATCGCCGCACGACAGCGCAGCTAGAAAAGGCAGCCGAGGGTCTTGAAGCCGCTATCGAGTCACTTGATGCCATCGCGGCTCACCCCCAGACACCATATCCTAAGCACGACGTTGAGCAGCGTGCCAACATGGCCCGAAACACTCTGCGAAAGCAGCTCGAAAGAGCGATTGGCAAGCAAAAGGAATGGGAAGAAGTCAACAAGGAGAAGATTGCTGCTGCGCAAAGCCAGCGTGAAGCTGAGCTCAAGCGTCGTGAAGCTGACCGTGCTGAGGTCATGGCCAAGGAGAAGGAGCGCCAGGACAAGATCCGCCGGGAACGTGACGAGATGGCCGCCAAGGTCAAGCTGGAGACGGAGGAGCGAGAGCGAGAGCTGGAGGCGGAGCGCACGCGACGGGAAGCCGACATGACAGAGGACGAGGAGGGCAACAAGGTGAAGCGCAAGCGCAAGCCTGCCCCCCGCGCTCCTGGCGAGGGCAAACCGAAGCGCTCCTCCAAGAAGAAGGCCGCCAAGGACGACGACTCGGACTCGGACGAAGGCAGCCATGCCAAGAAGAAGCGCCGTCTGACGACGCGCGAGAACTCCAAGTTCAAGTCGGCCGAGATTGTCCTAGACAGCGACGAAGAGGATGGCGCCGGCGACGACGACGACGACGACGACATCCTCGACCGTGCTGACCGCATGGGTCGCTCCAGCCCCGCCGCCTCGGACGCCGGTGACAATGACTCCAACGACGGCGGCGATGACGACAAGATGGATGTTGACGATGCACCGCGCGAAGATGACGACGACGACGACGACGAGCCTTCGGCCCGTCAGCCTGCCAAGAGGGCACGCCGCGGCCGGGTCGTCGAAAGCGACGAGGAAGATGAGGAGTAAAGGGTGGGTGACGATGTAACAGAAAGAGAAAAAAGGAAATACTGAATGGACATATGGCGCAAAGGGCGAAAGTCAAAGAACGTTGATAGGGGGAAAAGCAGAGTAGGACAAATTGGTCAAGGCTGGACGAGCCCACCTTGTTCCCCTACTTGTTGTGTATTCTTAGGTTGCTATTTTTAAAGTATTTTTTTTGTTATTGTTGTTTATTTAGATTGAGGAGAAGTTTGCATCAACAAGGATCCTATTCACACCTCGTTTTGCATTTTTCAAGAGTGGTTTGAAGCGAAGAGAGCATCCTGTTATTAAAATAATCTATGTAATCAACACCATGCGAGAACCAAGGATCTGTGACACGGGCTTGAATCGCAGTAAGTTGATGCTTCCGACGCCAGCTATTCAAATTACTACATCGAATATCCTGGTATCTTCTGCCCTCATTTTCTTGCTCCCCTTTTGAATCCCTCCTTTTGGCTCTTCTTTTTCCTTCTCCCCCGTCTCCCCCATCATTGCTCCTGTGTTTTCCCATTCATTTTTTTCACAATGCAGACATTATGCATGACGTTTAAAATTTCGGCAAGGCTACGTGTACGCAATAACACATTCCTTTGCTTTGCTTTGTACTTAGAAAGCAAAGACCTGGTCCTCGAGCTTGCTGACGGGACGGGCCTTCTTGAAGCCGAGGCCCTCGGTGGCCTTTTTGAGACCGCTGATCATGGGAGGAGGACCGCAGAGCAGGATTTTGACGTCGTCGGCGGGCTTGGGGAAGAATTTCTGGCAACCAAGGTTAGTATTGCAATCCTAATAGCAAACGCGTTGGTGGGTGGGATTGGGCGTACGGTAATCATGTCGGCGGTGACGTAGCCGACACCGCCGGTCCAGCCCTCGGGAGGGTTGTCGAGGACGTAGTGGACGCGGATGCCCTTGTCCTCGGCGGCGAGGGCGTCGAGGTCCTCCTTGAGGAGGATGTCCTGCGGGGTGACGTTGGCAAAGATGAGGTCGACCTCGGTTCTGTCGCCCTCGGCACGGCCACGGATGATGGCGCGGATGATCTGGAGCATGGGGGTAATGCCGGTGCCGCCGGCAATCATGCCAAAGTGGCGGACCATGTTGGGGGTGTAGACAAAGGCGCCCTTGGGCCCGCGGACGCGGATGGTCTGGCCGACGACGAGCGAGGCCATCATCTTGGAGATGTTGCCCTGGGGATACGACTTGATGAGGAGGTCGAAGAAGCCGGGCTGGTGGTCGCCCGAGACGGGCGTGTACGAGCGCACGATCTCCTTGGTGCTGCCGTCGGGTTGGGGCAGGGGCGCGCCGATGGAGATGTGCTGGCCGATGGGCAGGCCGAGGACCGACTGGGACGAGGGGAGCTTGAAGCGGTAGCTGGGAAAGAGATGCGTGTGAGCAAGCTGTGGTTCGGCCAGTTGAAGCTCGTCAAAAACTTACATGGCTACATTGTGGGAGATGACGGTCTTTTCCTGGAGCTCAAACTCTTGGAACACATCAGGCTTGAGGACCTTTTTGATCTCTGCGGCGGGTCGTGTTAGTCAATCGCAGGTTCGCATAGGGGAAGGTTTAGGCACTGCAAAGCGGTAAGGTATCGCGGGTGACCTGCGCCGAGTACGACGCCCGGTGCGCGCAGCTAGGGGCTGGTTTTCTTGTCGCAGGGAAAACTTACGGAAGTTCCAAAAGTTGTAGGCACCAAACAGGAGGGCGACAGGAATGGCGTAGATGACCCAGGACGCCTTGACAATGGCCGTGCCGATGATGAGGAGGAAGCCGGGCACATAGACGTAGTCAATGTAGTGGCGCGCAAAGAGGGAATCGTCCGCCATTGTGCTTTTGTGGTATCTCTTCCTTCTTCGTCAATGTATATACGTTTTGAAAGAGGGCGATGGAATTGTCGTCGCAAGTCGTCCGTATCGTTTTGGTGGAAAGGTCCAAAAAAAAACCGGTGTCGGATCGAGGGGGGGGAGGGAAAAGTGGTGGCGCGACCCGGACGTTGAATGGGCGGAACCAGGGGGGGAGACGGACGTAAATTCGACCGAGAGTCCTCTTTCTTTCTTCAGGCAAGCAAGCAAGCAAATGTGCCCACGGTAAAGAGTTGATTACCAAAAAGATGGAATCGATACATCTGCTATTATAATAGGTGTTTGGCAAAGGGGGGGTTGCCAGAGAAGCTGCACGAATACGAAAACCTGTTGAGAAGCCCTCGGTTTCCCCAAAGGGTTTCGGGGGACCAAAAAAAAAGTGGCAGCTAATAATACAACGCCCGCCAAAGCTCTCATCTCAGGGCCGGCCGGTACCTTTTTTTTTTTTGGCCCAATGCTGGTTGACCCGAGCTCCTTGGCTGTGGGCTATCCAAATCCGAGTGCTTCGGTACATGTGACTCTGGTTAGCGCCATGTTTTCGCCATATATAAAGTACTCTCTACTTCAGACTCTGGCGCCTCGGTACCTCGGAGGACTGAAGCTGGCAGGGCTAGCTTCTGGTAGGGTGTTCTCATTATCCAGGACTCTTGATGTCGTCCTGACAGCTCACATGTTCAAGGGAAAGCGGGATAATACAAGCGTATCTCCAAGTGACAAGGATGGCTCAAATCCGAGATGGGACCCGGGTCGGGCATCATGCGAGCCGCAAGCTTGGTGTGTACAACGTGAATAGTGACACGTGACCGGCTCGAGGACCTTGAGAGCCGAGTATTTCATCATGTCGCGAGCATATATAACAGCGTCTATCGATTGAAAGTAGACTGTGTCCTATACCCTGCATTGCTCCTCCATGGCTGCAAACTACACCGCTGTACAGTTTTATTCATCCCCAATGCTGCAGCGAAGAATCTCAAAGTCATGGCCACGGCAGCCTACCCTGTATCATATATGGAGAAATTCATCGTGCAACGTACACGGACAGTGATGAAATGCCATGGCCTCGCTTATCTGGGCAAAGGGTCCGCTTTCAATTTGTGGGCGTATGATTCGCCTTATTTGCGACATGTTGGTCGTGAAAAGAGCCGCTTGCAGCATCCTCGCTTACCAAGGAAACATGGCTTTAGCACGGATATGGAGGACCACGCTTTGCGCTGGACAGCTGGCTATTTACGGCAAAACCAGTACAGGCTAATACGCTAATGCGGACAGCTGTCACTTAACCTAGCTATTCAGCTATGGGCGAAATTGTGGTTATTATTGGCTCACGATGGCATCGTGTGCACATCGCATAGTTGCCTCGGGATGCTCTGACCAGATGGGTCTCTAGCAATAGCCAGCCAATGCAACCATGGCCAGCCAATGCAACCATGGCCAGCCAATGCAAACCATGGCCAGCCAATGCAAACCATGGCCAGCCAATGCAAACCATGGCCACTATAAAAGTTCAGCCTTACCATGTAGACCTTGACCAACCCGGGGTTCTCCCAGCGATACCGGATCTACGCGCCAGGGCGAATGTTAGGCCAGCCAAGAGACACACTACACGGCGGCACAGCATTCCACACCAGCGTGGCATAACGCGACGGGCCTGAGGCATATCGGAAATAGCACGATTCAAGGCCACGAGATCACATTGCGCAAATCGGCGACCGTTTTGGCGCTGACGGCGACTTCTCTTTTTTCTTATGCTGGTAGCTTTGGTCGACGTCTTTCGGGTTGGAGTGGTATTGGCCCTTATCGTTCACCAGCAATGCTAACGTTTAAGCGGAGCGGTTACATCACATTCCACCTAGTCCTCCTGCTGCAACCGGACAGCAGAGAAGCGAGAGCTGGGGGAGGAAGACGGAAAAGAAGGACCGCGCAGCTTATCCACAAATGCAAGAATCGAGCGGAAATGCATGCCCATCGTAATCGGATTGTGTCGGTGCTCACGGCGCATAACGCAACCCACAAAGATAAGGCAAGGCCACCAGGAAAAAGCTTCTCTCTTGGTTATAGTGGAAAGCACCCACAAAGTCGGGAAGAATAACGGATGGCCACTCGTTTCGTGCGACAGTTTGATTTTTAACACTTGTGCGAGAAAGCTTGTGCTAAGATTCAGCCAATGCCAAGGAGATCGTTCATTCGCCTCATCCACAGGGAGCTGGATAAGACGCTTCGGCTGCAGTAGTTCAATCGCGCTCTTTTCTTTTCCTTGATCTCTTGGTCCGTCTTCGCACACTTGTCATGCCGCTCTCATCATTGCGCACATCCCCGCAGCGATTGCGGAGAGCAGAGCCACTGGCCATCTCCCGGAGCATCCTTGTCAAGCTGGAGCCCAGGGCTGGTCGCGCAGAAAAAGCCACTGGTGCGATTTAGGCTTTTTGCCGAGAAACAATAACGATTCTTCTTTCCACGCACCAATATTTGTTTTCCATTTCAGCGAAGATAGGGGGGGGGGGGCACTTGTGTACTTCTTTGACATCTCTCGTTGTTGATTCAGGGCAAAATGCTGCGCCAGCCCTGAACCTGCTGCGACGGTGGAAGATGCTCGTAATTCCCCGTGGCTGGCGCAAGCAACAAGTTCCCAAAAGAGCAAGAGTCTGAGGTCGCGATACGGGGGGGCTTTCCACTAGCGTGTTGCCGCTAATGCCATCATGTTGCATGGGTTGCGAGGTGCATACGAGATGGCCTCGGGTGGACCGGCAGGGCGGGCATGGTACTGGCAGAGTGGTGTATGCGTGGTTGAGATGATTGGTTCCAGGCTATGCAAGTTTTGGGCTGTAGATGGAGTGCTGTTCCATGCGACCAGCTGCATCTATTGTCCCCCAGCCTGCTGCTGCTGCCCAGCCTGTATCTTGCATCGGCCCTGGCACCGCATTCGTTAAAGTTGAGGGAATGGCTGGGTGGGAGCCTGGTTCCAGACCTTGCTCGAAAAACAGTGCCCATCAGCCCAAGCATGCACGACGCCCGTATTGATGTCATGTATAGATTGGCTCGCAGACAATGGTCCCCCAATTCGAACAGACTCCAGCACGCGGTGGAGAAGACGATGGCTTCAGTCCCAGCACAGGGGGTTGCCCATGTCGTGCCATGTAAGTGGTGGCCTCTGCGCAGGATCAGATGGCCCCGCGGTGTCTTGGCCTTTTTCTCTCTCTCTCGTCAATGCCCTGTCGCGAAGAGAGCACGCGGGCATGCATGCGCATGGTGGACTGGCTGGTGGATTACGTTGATTGCTGCTGGGGCTGGGCTTGGGTACGGGCTGCTGGGCTGGCGTGTGAGACGGGGCGTGATTATGCAGGTCAACTTGGAAGCAAGGGTGAATGCTGGGGCTGTCGTATTCTTTTTCATCTTTGAGAAATTCCCGTGATGTAATCTGTTCTTTGTTCGATGATACTTTTCGAACAAGTTTGCCTGGCGTTGAAAAGCGTCGTCGACTGAACAAAGTAGAGAGGAAGAGGACGACAAACGGACAAGCCAAAAAGGTGCACTGCAAAAGCAGCTCCTCCTGATCGCGAGCGGCCTC
Source organism: Aphanocladium album (assembly GCA_029218145.1). Classification (NCBI taxonomy): domain Eukaryota; kingdom Fungi; phylum Ascomycota; class Sordariomycetes; order Hypocreales; genus Aphanocladium; species Aphanocladium album. The sequence goes on from JARDXD010000317.1 coordinate 18,846, forward strand.
AACCTAGCGACCAGCACTGGGCCAGCCCGAGCCCACCCTGGGCAGCCAGAAGCCACCCCCCGGCTGTGACGGCTCTCCCTGTCGCAGCGAGACGGAATTTGTATTTGGATTTGCAAACAAATACCCAATTGGTTGCTGATCTGGCAACGTTTTTAGCTTTATTGCTACGCGGCGGAGGTTACGACGCAATATTGAAACACGACGGTTTTTTTAAAAAAAAAGCCGAAATTGAGGTCATCTCGCCCATCTGTCCGCTAAGCCGCTGACGTAGGCATCTCTGTGCTCGTAGGACAGCGCTGTTTATAGCATCTCGGCGCGCCAAGCCATAGCGCTGCACCTCCTGCAATACCTAGGTACTTAGCTACCTACCTACTGGTAGGTATGTTGCCCCCCCCGAAACTCACCACCCCTGGACCTCTGGAGCCCTGAAATTGCGCGGCCGACGCTTGCAGAACGGATCCCCCAGCGTCCGGAAGCCACAGTGCCACCGCTAGTGGGACGCTCTCTCACAATCACGGTAGCTCGCTCGACCTTTTGCATCGCCCTCTCAACCTCGAAACCGACCAAAACCTCCATTGCAAACATCACCATTTCCCCATCCCTCCGCCAGCCGACTTTTCCATCCATCCACCAACCGAAATCCACTTTCTATCAAACCAGCCCATCATCCCCACTTCGGCCCGCTCGACTTCGTCACTATCTTCCGCCCTCTCTCGCTCTCTTTCGCTCTAGTCCTTGCTCCTACACGTTATATTCCCTCTTTCCCGTCGCCCTAGCCTGCTTCGACTCGCTGCCAGAGCCTCAGCGCCTTTTTCTTCTGCTCGCCATCAGCTTCTCGCTAGCACTAGCTTCCCACACCGCGCTGCGCTAGCGCCTTCATCGACTCTTGGCCCGGCACAGAATATCTTGGGCCCCCCCCCCTCTGCGACTCAGGCCACGCTGAGCCCACCAGCTAGCTAACCTAGTCTTTGCGGTACCTAGCTTTCTTTGGGCTTGCTGGGTTCGCTGCCATTGCTGCTGCTGCTGCTGCCCAGCCTTCATCGCATTGACAGGCCTCGTCTGCCTCGTGCTCGACTTCCGACCTCCTTCCCCCAAAACCTTGCTTGCGTGCCATACTAGCCCCAAACTTTGCCAAACTGTTTCGTCTCTCTATTTACCCATTTGTGACGCTTGCTCCCTGGCCCCTTCCCGCTAGCTTATCCGCTAGCCGTCCATCCCACTGGCTGTTCTGTTTCTTCTTCCTGTTTCTTCCTCTGCTCGCCATCTTCCTTGTGTCTGCTTGATTTGCCTTGCCTCTCTCGCCGCTTCCTCTCGCATCCTTTGCTTGCTTCATTTCTCGGCGTGCCTGCCTGCTCCGCCACTTCGTCATTGCCCGGCCAAACGCTTGCGGCGCTACCCGACCTTGGCTACCAAATTTCCAAGACATTGCAGTCGCCTGAGACAAACGCACCTGTGCGCACCAAGACAAGAATTCCTCACCATCCCGTACACAATATCGTCAGCATAATATACACTTGATCAAAGGAAGAAAAAAAAAGCCTCACGACGACACGATCTCGCTGCTCTACGTTGGCCCCAAGCGCTCCCGCCAGCGACGCCGGCATGTCTGCTTAACGTCGGCTGGAAACAATTGTGGCGGCCGACATCCTTCTTTTCGCGCCGCTTCCCGATAATATACCTATACACAAGCCAATTGGCTCAGAAAAACAATCATGAGTGTTGATCGTTGGAGGCGCCGGGCCTCCATTGCCAGCAACTCCGACAAGCCTCCGTCGCCCTCCCTGACGCCGCAAGACTCGGACAATGCTGGTGGGAAGAAGCCGCGGGTTTTTACCAAGGCCTTGCGCTCTCTTAGCAACTCCTCCATCGATTCCATGTCTGCCATGCCGTCACGCAGCTCCAATTCCCAGCGGCGCCTGCACAAAACACCATCCGGATCCAGCTCCATGATCGAACGCTTGCACCGCCGAGTCTCTCGGGAATCCTCCTCGAATTCGCCCGCCGATACCTGCCCGAGCCCGCTTCTAGACTCCTCCCACAGCTCCATGGAGATTATCAAACGTGGCTCGCTCAAGCAAGATTCCTCTAGCCGCAAAGCCCGCGCAGATTACCTTGTCCTCACCGATCAATGCCTCTCAAGATTTGCCAGTCTCGAGGCCGCCCGAGTCACCTATCCGCAACTTGCAGCTCAGGGAGAGCCCACCATCGGGCGCTCTACCTCTTCTGCTTCTACATCTAGCAAAGCTAGCGCGGCTGCCGAAAATCGTCTCGAGATTCCTCTTGTGTCGGTTGTTGCCGTATTCATTGACGCCAATGGCGCCTCTGCGCACATGATTGAGGTTTGGTGGTCTTCTCCTGCCCCCCGCCTTGCATATTGTCGCACGCAACTGTCTTTCAGCACGGCAAAGGACCGAGACGAGTGGCTTGTGCTGTTTCACCGCACTTGCAGACAGAAGATACGTCAAGACCCCTTATCCGGAAATATTCCTGATAACGTGAGGGACAGAATCTATCATATTGTGGCTGCTACAGAGGCCCTTCCCGACGAAGCCAAAGTTACCATCTTTCCCGTCGTGCGCCGCGTCGCTCCATCCCCGAAGGCGCCGGCTGATGACAACTCCAATTCTCCCGAAGGGGGGCCCTCATTCTACCTGGCCATTGGTCCCTTCATGTGCTACTTGGTTGAGATTCTACGATCGGATCATGGCACATCTGCTGGTGAACTGATGGCCAAGGTGCTATCCTTCGGCACGGTCACGCTGAGTCGATTCCAGGCATCGGTTGCGAGCCATCAGCAAACATTTGCCATGTCCTTCCGAGTTCCGTTCGGCAAAGAAACTCGCCTCACGCTGGCCAGCGTCTACTACAGGCGCATCATCGAAACTGTCATCAAGACGGACAGAATTCTGAAGCCCACCTGGCCACAGCATCTTCAGCAAGCCATTTTCGAAATCCGTGGTCTGTCCCCTCCTCTGCAACTTACTTCGGGCAATGACTTGGGCGGACTCGACATTAGCTTGCCTGCTTACTGCGCCGCGTACAAAATTCCAGTCCCCAATTGGCGCATTGACTGGAACACGCCTTCGCAGCCCTGCTTCTGCCTTCTGCCGGCTCACGACAAGCCTTATTCGCCCCTCCAATTGCTGGCTGTATTCAGAGCACTGCGGTATAATGGTTTCTTCAAGGCAGTCTCTTTCGCTGACGTTGATCTTACACCGCTAGCTGGCAGGCAAGACTGTGGCCAATATGGTGACTCAGTTGTGTATACGTCGGCCAACCGTGCGCGCATGCCGGAAGACCTCTACGAAATCATGTCTCAAGCATCGGTTCTTGAGCAAGAAATCCACTCGCTGCTTTTTGCATCGGATTCGCTCCGGTCGATCAACCTTTCCAATGTTCTCGGCTTATACGATGCACAAACGGGCCAGCGTCGCATGGTCACCAATATTTCCGCTTATGAAAAGACAACCTCGGAGTTGCTGCGTCCGATTATGGAACTGCTCAAGCGACAGCTGTCCCACTGCCACAGCATTGTGCTCTCTCGAAACCCCATCTCCCCCACAGATGCAGATGAACTGCGCGATACTCTTAGCCTTCATCATGTCCGCCTTCGACGTCTTGAGCTTGCCGACTGCGGCCTGGCCGATTTTGGCTTATCCGACATTTGGACGGCACTGGACCATCAAACAGAGTCATTGGAGATAATCGACTTGTCGAACAACCAGGGTACTGTGCGATTTGAAATTATCTGCAATGCTCTCAGCCATCTCAGAGGCGTAACCAAACTCTGCATTGCCCGCAACATCCGCCTGGCAACTGAGCTGTCACTGTTTGACGACGATGCCTTGGCTACTTGGCAGCTCCAAGATTTAGATTTGTCCGGCATCATGCTCAACGACGCCACTGTTGACAGCCTCGCCAACTATCTATCCAGCAGCAGCTCACAATCCCTTCGTCGTCTTTATCTCAACTACTCGGGGCTGAATGGATTCCATTTGGCTCGGCTCTTCCGTAGCATGGGGCCCGGCCGTGAGATGGAGGTCTACATGAATTCGAACCGAATAGACGACGGAATTTCGGACCTCTGCGATGCTATTGGCGCCGGGCTGGGCCCCTGGTGCCTGTTCTTGCAAATGATTGACTTCACGCGCGAAGAAAGCTACGTGAAGCTACTTCGCGCGTTGGCGCTCAACACTTCGATCGAGTGCCTAAGCCTGGCAGGCACCTCGACACCGGATGCGGCTAGCGAGACTGCCTGCCAAGCTGTTCATGATTTCTTGGCCAAAAACACATCCATTCGCTTTCTCGACATGTCCGGCTACGATTCCAAGCTCGACGAAGGGAGACTCGGAAGAGGATTCTCACGAGCTCTCCGTGGAATTCGGCACAATACTGGCATTGAACACCTCCGAGTTCGCAGCCAAATGCTTAACATTAATGTGGGCGATCTTGCCGAGGCGCTTGCCGTCAACAACACCCTTCGAACGGTTGATTGCACGTCAAATGACTTGACCTTGTCTAACTTGCGATTTCTCATCACCAAACTCGAGGGCAATACGTCGATACGTAACTTTGCTGCGTTCTCAAGTCAAGAGCTTGACCGCACGATTGAAAAGTCTGTAAACGATGCAGCAATCCCTGCGCCAGTCAAGAAACCATCTATGATGTCTCGATTCAGACACGACAAGAGCAACCAAGCCCAGCAAGATGCAAGCTTGATCCAGGAGCTCAAGGGTGAATGGGATCATGCTATTGATCACTTGCGTAGCATCACGGACCGAAATTTGCGAAACTACTACCAGACGATTACTTCAGATGCTGCTTCAACCATGCAGAGCCACCTTTCCCTCGACAACGACATCATGTTTGCTGCGGCCTTTGGTGGCCTTGCCGCGGAAGACTTTGAGGGGCTCAAGATCGTCACCGCAAGACACAGCGCCGAATTGTCGCAGCGAGCGAGTCTGCATGCGCGCACCAATTCTAGCAGATCTACGGTGGAGCGACCGGACTCGGTTGGCTCGAGCGAGGCCGCTGTCAGCCCCAGTAGCGAAGCAGGCAGCAGCGAGTCTGGCGCCGCCACACCCCTCGATGCCGACTATGGAGCGGAGACTGAGCCGGGACTAGGCGGTGGCCAAGTGCAGTGGACAGTGTATGGCGACAGCTCTGAACTCAACTATACATATGGCGATGGCCAGGATGCGGATGTTGGGCTCCAGATGAAGCGATATCGACGATTCCAAGGAGACCCAACAGACCGTATCGAGGAGGAAGACCATGCGCACGAAGCGGACAAGAGCTCTCCATAAGCCATTGTGCAGTAGGCGATGGATGGAGATGCCTTTTCACCATGATGATATATCCAGAAATTGTACGAGGTGTTTAGCGAAGGGAGTCTTGGATTTTTTGAACATTGTCATTGTTTTTTTTTTTTTTTTTTTGGGAGAAATTGTGCCTGATTTATACTTTTTTCCCAGCCTGTTTTTTGTTTTGTTTTGTGTGTTTCATGCAAAAGCCGATACCCTTTTAGTGCTTTTATAGCGAATGAATAATACCCAAGAAGAGATTTGTATTCTTAAACAAGACGGAAAACTATGATGATGTGAATGTAGAGCAATCACTGAATGGCTGAGGTGGTGGTGCGTCCCTTTTGTACTAGGTTCAGCCTGGTACAGGGATGTCAGCCAAGCCACAGCTGAGCCACCGCGCGCCCCAAATTTGACGGCGAGCTGCCCCCCAATTGGCGGATGGAACAGGTGTCTTGGTCAGGCCAACCTCGCGCGCAGCTTTGGGCTAGGTAGCTTTCGTCATCTACCTCAGCACCTCTTACTACCCTCTCTTCCCACCTTAACCACTGTCGATTTGCTTCTCGCACTCCGCAGGCCTGCTCTTCCATGCCTCGCAGCGACGCAGAGATCAATCGACTTATTGATTCCTCATCTATTTGGGTTTGATTTCCCGTCGAACCGACCGCAGCCTGGCGTGGAAGCGACGCCGATTCCCCTTGGCTCTGGTTTACCCCCCAACTCCATCCGAGCAGCCGAAACCCAACGACACCGGTCACGACGCGAGCTTCTGCTGCCGCCGGATACCGACGGCTCGGATCATTGACGCCTCGCAAGAGCAATTCGAAAGCGACGAACACCATTGTTAATACACAATCACCACCACAATGTATTCCAACTACGGACAGCAGCAGCAGCAGCAGCCTGGTGGGCAGCAGTATGGAGGGGGCTTCAACAACATGGGCCAGCAGCAACAGCAGCCTAGTCCCTTTGCGCCTCAGCCTACAGGGTACGGACAGCCTCAGCAGCAGCAGCAGCAGCAGCAGCAGCCAATGCAGCAGCAGTTCACCGGATACCCCATGCAGGCACAGCCGACCGGCATGCCCCAGCAGTCGCAGCCTCTCCAGCAGCAGTACACGGGCTTCCCGTCGCAGGGCGGCTTCAACGCTGGGGGTGCGCCGCCGCCGGTCCCCTCGATACCGAATCAATACCAAACGCAGTTCCAGCAGCAGCAGCAACAACAGCCGCAGCAGCAGAGCTTCGCCTCTGCGCAACCCACGGGCTTCTCCGCCTCGCCCGCGCAGGCGTCGGGTCCGTCGCAGCCTCCGCCGGCGCCCGTGAAGCCCCAGCCGACCGGATTCAGCCAGATGGCCGCCTCGTTCCAGACGGGCGGTGTGTCTTCCAGCGCGCAGGCTTCGCGACCCGCCAAGACGAACAAGATTCCCAACATTCGACTGTCCTTCATCACCGCCAAGGACCAGGCCCAGTTCGAGACGCTGTTCAAGTCGGCTGTCGGCGAGAACTCCAGCACCATGACTGGTGAGCGCGCGCGCGACCTCCTGCTCCGTTCGAAGCTCGACGGTGATTCGCTCTCTCATATCTGGACGCTCTCCGATACCACGCGAGCTGGTGAGCTGTACTTTCCCGAGTTTGCCCTGGCCATGTATCTGTGCAACCTGAGACTCTCCGGCAAGACTCTCCCCCAAGTTCTGCCTGAAAATGTCCGCAACGAAGTCTCGAGCATGGTAGATATCATTGGTTTCAGCGTCGTGGACGAGTCTGGCAATGCTGCCCCCTCCGCGACCAACAGACCAGACTTTGGGTCCAGCAGCCAGCCCTCTGCCCAGCCGTCTCAGCCTCAAGCCTCCAACTCTCAGATCTTGCAAGCGCAAATGACTGGTTTTCCTACCCAGCAGACGGGCTTTGGCGCACAGCCTACCGGCATGCAGCCTCAAGCGACTGGATATCCAGGTATGCAGACGCAGCCTACGGGCATGCAGAACTCTCAGGCCACTGGTTACAACGGTCCCAGACCACCAATGCCACCCATGCCTACAGGCTACCAGAGCAACATGGCCATGCCCCTGAATGCCCAGCCCACTGGTGCGCCCGGCCAATGGGGTCTTGTCAATGCGCCCTCCTCTGGACTGCCCAACATTGATGCGCTGCAAGCTCAGATGATGCCCCAGCAGGGCCGTGAGGGCGGCACTTTCACTACGCAGGGCCTCCAGGGCAATGCTGTTATTCCGTGGGCCATCACCAAGGAAGAGAAGACACGATACGACTCGCTTTTCCGCGCATGGGACGGCTTTGGCAAGGGTTACATTCTTGGAAGCCAAGCCATCGAGATCTTTGGCCAGAGTGGTCTCGAGAAGCCTGATCTGGAGCGCATTTGGACGCTAGCTGACCACGGCAACAAGGGTCGCCTGGATCTGGACGAATTCGCTGTCGCCATGCATTTGATCTACAGAAAGCTCAACGGCTACCCCGTCCCCAACAACCTTCCTCCCGAGCTTGTTCCTCCGTCTACGCGCAACTTTAACCGATCAATCGGCACGCTGAAGAACATGCTCCATGAGGAGTCCAACTTCCGCAAGGACACTGGCGCTGCTCTGCTGCCCCAGAAGACGGGCGTCAGCTACATGAAGAACCGCTCCCTTCGTGGCAACAACTCGCCCACGACTGCTGGCCGCAAGGATGCTACTGTTTTCCGAAACGACGACGAGAGCTTTGGCTACAAGTCTAGCGCCCGCCGCAGAGTTGGCAACAATGCCGCGGAGCGCTCTGAGTCTCCTTCATCTGTTGGCTCCAACGACGAGCTAAGCCTGGACCAGCTCAGAAAGAAGATCAAGGAGAAGGAGGTACTTCTTGATGCCATGGACTTCCAGGACGAGAAGAACATGGAGGAGGATGATGTTCTTGACAGACGCGACCGCCGTGAGTCGGAGGAGCTGTATCGCCGCATTCGTCGTATCCAGAGCGACATTGATGCGCACCCCAACGCTTCTTTGGCCAGCGGTGACTCTGATGCTGAGAGGCGCGCCCTGAAGCGTCAGCTCCAGAACCTCCTCGACAAGGTGCCTGAGCTGGCTTCGCAGGTTCGCAAGACCGAGAAGGCCATCATGGACGCCAGACTGGAGCTCTTCCGTCTCAAGGACGCCAAGGCCAATCCAGGCAGCGCTTCAGCGATTGTTGGAACCGGTCCTGGCGGCGTTGTCACCGAGTCGGACAGACTCAAGGCACGAGCCAAGGCCATGATGCAGCAGCGTACCGCTGCGTTGACCGGCAAGAAGATTGATGTCCCTCTTGACGACGATTCCGCATCCAAGCGCCTGGAGGAGGAGAGCATCAAGGTCAAGAAGGAGAAGGAAAGCAACGAGAGCATGGTCCGCGACGTCGAGGAGAGTGTTGGCGTGTTTGCTCGCGGCATCGAGGACAGCCTCAAGGACGGTGCTCGCGACAAGAGCAGCGAGCACGAGAAGCGCCGCTGGGAGGATGCCCTCGGCGTTGAGGATGAAGTACGCGACTTCATCTTTGACCTCCAGCGCGAAAGCCGTTCTGCCCGTGTGCGTTCCCAGGACAAGCGTACAGCCCAATCTGCGGCAGAGGAGCCACGCCAGGAGCGTGCTGCCCCAGCGCCCGCTCGTGTCGAATCTCCCGCTTCTGCTTCGCGAACCTCTACGCCTCCTGCTGCGGGTGGCTCTTATGCCGCCTACAAGACACCCGAGGAGCGTGCTGCCTTTATCCGACAGCAGGCCGAGCAGCGCATGGCTGAGCGTCTGGCGGCTCTCGGTATCAAGGCTCCCTCCAAGCCTGGTGAGACGGCGGCCCAGCGCTCCGAGCGTGAAAAGGCCGAGCGAGCTGCCAAGCTCAAGCAGGCCGAAGAAGAAGATGCCCGCAGAGAGGCGGAGCGTCAAGCCAGACTGGCCGACGAGCAAGGTGTTCCTCCACCTGCTGCTGAGACACCCAAGCCGGCACCTCCCCCTCCACGAAAGGCACCCAAGGCTGACAATGCCGATGCCCAGGCCGCTGAGCAGAAGCTTGCCGAAGAACATCAGCAGTCGCAGCAGCAGGCCAGCGACATGCAGTACGTAACTACGAGCGATGAACGCAGATGACTATACTAACGAAAGCTACAGGGATGCCGTCAAGGAAGAAGAGGACGAGTACGCTCAGGAGCAGCAGGCTACTGCGGCCCGTCTCAAGGCTCTTGAGGAGCAGGTGAGACAAGGCAAGCTACGCAAGGAAGAGGAGAAGAAGAAGAAAAAGGCAGCCTTGGCCGAGGCCAAGGAGAAGGCGGCCAAGCTCGCTGCCCGACGAGCAGAGGCCGAAGCTGCCAAGCAGAGGGAGCTTGAGCTGCAGCGCCAGCTGGAGGCCATGGACGACGACGATGACTCGTCCTCTGACGATGAAGGCCCCGAGCAGGTCACCCCTCTTGAGTCTTCGGAGCGCAGCCTGGAGGCAGAGCAGCCCAAGTCCGCACCACCGCCGCCTCCCGTGCCTGTGGCCTCACCGCCGCCGACGATAGTCACGTCGCCGCCTGCCGAGACAGAGAGCAAGAACCCCTACAAGAAGATGATGTCGCAGCCGTCGGAGGCGACCTCTCCTGCGACCACGTCTCCAGCGGCCGCTCCTGCGGCCCCGGCTCCTCCCGTGCCCAAGGCCGCCGCCACGCCGCAGTCGGATGCCTCTACGAATCCCTTCCACCGCATGACGCAGCAGGGCGGTGCCGCGCCTGCTCCTCAGGCTCCCATCTCGCGCAAGAGAGCGGACTCTGAGGACTGGGGCTCGGACAGAGACGACGACGACGAGGACTCGGATGACGACCGTCCCGGCGGTGGCAACGCTGCCCAGCTGGCGTCGATCCTGTTTGGCACCATGGCACCCCCGCGGCCGCTTTCTGCGGCCGGCAGGGACTCCAAGCCGACCAGCCCAGCGCCGACCAGAGACGCACCCATCGCTTCGCCCCCTCC
>JARDXD010001391.1:0-84845 GCA_029218145.1 Aphanocladium album
GGCCTGGGGGTGCTGGGGGGGTGGGAGGTGTGCGCGGGATGATGATGATGAGGGTGATGGTGGTGTGGGTTGAACGAAAATGAGAGTTGGGTTTTTTTTGGTGATGGTGGTGTGGGTGGTGACAAGACAAGACAGCCCACACCCGCTAAGCCCGTGTTGTGGTGTGTCTGGGGCGAAGAGAGAGCAGATGGAGTGGGTACATGCGTACTGGAGCGAAAAAGGAATAAAAGAATGAATTATTTTACTTTTACTTTTTCTTCTTTCTTTCGTTCTGAGAGGACGCCAACGCTAGGGTTGATGCTGGCACGGTCGGGAAAAGGTGGAGAGCCAGGACAAGCAGGTGGTTGGTGGTCTTGGTGGTCAGAATAGCGCTGGAGGGGCCTGTAGCGGCATGCTAGCGGCCACCGTGGCTGTCGAGTGGTGCGCTGCGCCGGGCTGTAGCAGTAGCGTCTTGTGCCTGGTGAGCTCCGGGTGCCAGTAGGAAGCCGTCATGGGCCTGGGACGAGAGCGCAGTGGGCCGTCGAAGCAGCAAATAATAGTCTGTTGATAGCAGGTACGCCATCACGGTGGTACTGGTGCTGGTGCTGGTGCTGGTGCTGGTGTTAGTCGTGGCGACATCGACTTGTGAGAACGGCGCAGCCACGGCGGCCCTAGTCTCGAGAGTGTGCTAATTCGGGACACACACCACCAGATGCCTCAGGAACAAAGGTACTCTGACGACGCTTTTGACCTGTGCCACACCTGCTCGTATGCCTGCCGTCCAATGTACTGTGGTACCCGTATTCAAGTTTCCAACTTGGGCTGCCTCTCTCTCTCTGCTGCTGCTACTGGTGCTGTGTGGGCGGCAAATTAAAGCCTCCATCCAAGCCCAGGCAAAGTCTCTATTCCTGGCTTCGTTTCCCCGGGGAGGCTAGGAAGCTCGTGTTAGCGCAGCTCGCATCCTGGTAGAGAAAGAAATTTCTCGACAGTCGTAATCAACATGTTCCTGTCCAGCAGGGTCCAGAGCTAATGAGAAGAGATGGGGATCCAGAGACGGCCGAGGTTGCCTCTTTGTTTTGTACTGGTACTATTACCCAAGCTACGGGATATGACCAAGTCTTCCGCGTAATTTTCCAGATCTCTTCTTCCATGAGACCTACCAACCGAGTACTGTACATATGAGTGTAGCCCTCCGTCGGTGGATATCCCGTTTTAGCGTGTGGGTGTGGTGGTCTCGCTGTCCTCCGGCAATACCTGCCAGGCTGGCATGCCGTAAACCTTGGGCAAGAATGTGCTCATCGACGTTGTGTGCTGGGTTGGCGTGGTGTTTGTGCTTGTGCTAGTGCCTGTGCTGATGCTTTGTGCTGGTTGGTGCACTGGTCGCGCCGCCCGCGACTTATGCATGCACGCGCCGCGACGAACCCACACGGCTTTACGCATCCTACACAAATCTTTGACTCGTCACGTATTGTTTCTCTTTACCCGTACCGTACCTCTCTGCCCTTTTTTTTCTTTTGAGAAACAACGGGAACTGCGAGCCTATGCTGCTTGGCTGGCTGCGCCGGAATATCCACCTCAAGGGCGGCCAGAAGAAAGAAAAAAAACTCCCAAGCACAAAAAAGGAAAAATGTGCGCGTACGTGCATATCCGAACTGCGCCCCAAACTCAGCCAACCATGAGCGTGTTTCGCGACGCGCATCTTCACGCACCAGCTGATTTATCCCACTCCCACACACACACGCACACATGTCATGTCCGTATGGATGTACGTATACGCGCCACTTTCACTTTTTTTTTTGCATCCTTTTTATGCCGAGTCCACAAATTGGCACACCTTGCGTCACAACTCATGCATCGTACCGTTTTGTGATAGGTCAGCGGCTCGGACCACCCCCCTCCCTCATGGCGCCCTTGGTTCCCCTTCTTCCTCCAGTCTTTGCACAAGAAAAGCATGCAACAAAAAGAAAAAGATATGCAACCACCGGCCTCAGAATGCACCACCATTCGCTGCACCATGGGCGCCTGTGCACAGCCATTGGATGTCACACTTGCGCACGCTCGACCAATGCAAGGCACAAAAAGACCGCCGACGGCGTTGGCATTGCCCACCATCTGACTCTCGTGACAGCTTCGTTTCTCTCCTAGCGTTTCCTTTCTTATTAATTCCTTTTTTCTACTATTTCTTTTATTTCTTTTTTTTTTTCGACATCCTGGAGCTCGCTTCCCGCTTTTACTTTCTCTTCTTGTGTATTGTTTGTTTTATCTGCCGTTCCGTTGCCCTCATCTAGCCGCTTTGACTAACAAATGTCATGGCTCCCCAAATGTCCATCCAAAGGCGGGGAGGTCTCCTCTTCAGTAGTCTATCCATCCCACTAGCCAAAACTTGTGGCGGCGCCAGATGTGCCATTGCTCTCGCACCATGTGCTGCCCTTCTGCCATGACTTTTCTGGTCCAGTCCAGAAATGAGACGATCTATCATGGTGCTGCTGCTTCTTCTTCCACCTGTTGTGGGCCACCACCACAAAAGAGGCCCCATTGCGAGCCTTTTCTTCTTGTTCCATCTGCTTCTGCTGGCGGCGGAGCTCGGGCTTGGAGATGGAGGCACAAGAAGCCGCACACAAATCGCAAGAAATAAATGAAAAAAAAAATCTTTTTTTTACTTGTGCCCCATCCCGATACGAACACTCCTCGCAACTCAGTACAGGTCTCAAGCCTCAATATAGAAACAGGCTGTGCATAACTCCTCCAAGGGACCACATACTTGCCTTGCATACTCGCAAGCCTAGCTGTACTTGATACAAATTCTATGCCAGTGTGCTACACTGGCAACATCTTGCTTGCCGCCTCGAATCCTTTCTTCCAACCTCATCTCTGCCAGCTCGTTCAGGGTCTTAGTCGCTTGCTTGTGCACAGCTGCGCAGCTCATTAGCTTTCCATCTTGCCGCCCACAGACGGCAGTGTGGTAAAAGAGCTGGGCCAAGCACTGTACTCCGTAGTCTTGGGTTCCTTTGGGGCTAGCTAGCGGCTGCGGCCGTCGATTTTAGGTTGGGCCACGCAAATACGAACTCTGCAGACGTCAGCGTCATCGCGATCTCGTCCGGACGCTTTTCTTACACAGCAGGACCAAGAGTCCACAGCCCGTAATAAGAACCACCTGCGTCATATCAGCCATTCCTCCTGCGTTTCTGCACCGGCGCGTTTCTGCACCGGCGCGCCGCCCGTTTGCGCGAGGCATCGGCAGATGCGTTATTTCCCTCACTGGGCGCAGAATCAAATTAAACCAAAGCTGCAAAGCACATCTTTCTCAAACAATGCACGGTGCACATGTCAAGAAGTTGTGCTGGGGACGCTTCGACGCCGATCCCAATTGAAGCTTGAAGAGGATGTGCTTCGTGCTGACTGGGGTGTGTGGTGGCCCAGTGCTGTGATTACACTAATACGCATTACGCACACAAAAAAAAAACCACTCTCTATCAACGAGGCTAGCCGAGGCTGGCTTGGCCTGATTATCACCATTGCCCATGTTGTTTCGTTTCTCAGTGGGCTCTCGACTCTCTATTCCTGCATTCGGTGCCCAGCACCACTCCCCCAGAGCTCCCTCTTTCTCATTCTCGACGCCCATACGTCGTGGCTGCATGTTTCTCATGCAGTGTTTCTCTGGGGCCAGGCTGTTTTACGCTCGCTGCGCCAGGAAAGATGCCTTGCTAGTTACATGAAGGTGGGCCATGGTAGCATTTACCACGCTGCTGGGCTCACTCTTCCCTGACCAGCGCAGCGGCGTTCCCTGCCCTACATCATCATGCCTTAGCGGCGCGATGCACAATGGATGGGGCTTGGCTTCGCTGTTCCCTCTCCCCAGCCCCAGAAATTAAAAATAAACACAATCTACTCTCTCTAAACCAAGAAGAGAAAAACTTGCAGAAACTAGGACGACGTGAGGAGAAAACGGGACCAGAAAACAAGAGGCAAAAAAAAAAAAGAGGTCTCAGCGCAAGTCCACGCCCGACCCATAGCATCTCTCTTGTAGCTGCCTCGCGCAGCCACTACGCACTACGAGTCAACTAACACAAGAGGCGCAAATGGAGACACACGGCTCGCCACGTTCGCGGGTCTCCCGAAAGCTGGGCTAGTTGTCAGCCGGCGGTTCAACACCAGCACAGGCGTTGTGAGCCAAGGGACCCAGTTGGGTCAGTTTCACCATTGAATCTGGGGCGCGAGTCAGCGGCGCAGCCCAGCGTAACGTCGTCGAAACTGTCCTTCTTTCGCGATGCCGCTAATTCCTTCAACATGACAAAGAGAGATGCATGAGACGAAAGCACTGTCCCTCTCCATGTGCTCTGTGCGTGCCATGTCAACTGTCGCTTCTCCGTCCAGTTGGCCGTTCAGCTCACTCGTTAGTCGGTGATATAGTGTCGATGTCATATACTCCCCTCTCCTTTAGATGATTCAAAAAGGTTGCGAGTGGATTGAATCCCTTTTCTGAATTAATTTTACGTTTTTGAGTTTTGCGCAATATTCGTTTAGAATTTCCTCAAACATTTTCAAAATGAGGGAGGGAGGGGTGTGATGAGCAGGCGTAGAGTATCTTGCCGCTCCTTCTGCCAAGTATACATGTCCAAGTTGGCGATGCAAGCCCTTCGCAACCGAGATGATGGAACCCGTAGGCCAGCGCAGGAGAAAAAAGACCCTAGGGGTCAGAGCTACAGTCTGTGGTAGGGCCTGGAAATAAATATTTCAAGTTTAATCAGATTATACAAATCAACAGTCAGACCCCTATTGTTTGCCACGTTGTCACGACCTACCGCAACTCAAAGCGTTTTATGGCATATTGCTATGCAAATTTGTGTGTGCGTTCCGAGCCTAATAAGCCCGCCAGCTGTCGGTCCCCTGGAATAAGGGACCGTTACGTGTGTTGATACCTACCCATCACGACGTGGCTGTCGAGGGGCAAGCCAGCAACAAGTGCAACGGACAACCTTCCATCTTGGTCGTGGCTTTCCGTATTTCTTCAAGCCATATTGTACCCGTCTCCATAGATTGCAAGCCCAGAAGAACCAGAGTGCCCGCCACCCAGGTTTCCCCTCTCTGCCTCTTCAGCCACCGAGATTAGGCCCTCGCTTGATGAGGAGCTCATACGAGAAGGAAGGAACCACCAGCGCGGACGCGGGGAGTGGAGAAGAGCTAACCATTGTGGAAAAAACAGGCATTAGTGCGATGGATTTCTTCATCTCGTCGTCCGTAGTAGAGGGCCGGGTTTAAAGCCCAGCAAGGTGTGCAACGGGGACCAGCAACACGCTCGCGCTGCTGCTGTCGATGGCGAGCCGTGCGATCTGCTTCCCGCGCGCTCTAAGATGGAGCTTCTTCAACGGACTGCTTTTAAAAATTAAAATGTCCACTGAAATCTCTAGAGTTTTGCACGCCTTGGTATCTAAATTACAATTGGCAGGCTGAGAGTTTCTTGTGCCGTGTGACTGCAGGTCCAGAGTATCCAAGAGCTGGTGTCGCAACCGGATATACTGCAATTGCGCCCCTACTACCCGACTATTGTTCTCATTTTTAGCGTTCCAGCGTGCTGGATGCGGCAGCACCAGGGGATGACATGGTGCTGAACGGCAAATATGCATGCTGCAACTGCGCTGCATGTTGGCCACGCTCACAGCGCAGCCTCCAGCGTTTGGTGGCGGGCGGCGGCGGCGGCGGCGGGGTCCCAGCGCAGGGGACCTGCAGCTTGCACAACTAATGTTCCCTGCTAGGCATCGGCACTGTAGCATGCAGGAAACATGAAACACAACGGCCTGGAAATCGCGCTGCCATACACTGTCGGAATGCAGCTCGTTACGAGTAATGAGCTTGCGACGATGCCAGCAGATCGAAGAGAGGGTCTCTGCGGCATGGACCTCAACGAGTGGCTTTTGGCGAGTCGCAGCCAGAGTGTTGACCGACTGGTGGATTTTTCTTGTAAGCGATATGCGAGCTCGTCAGGTACCATTCGATCCAAACCATGTCATGTCATTGGGGCAAGGCCTTTCAAGATATCCAGACTACCCTGTTACACATATCTGGAGCCAAAGGGCCGTTCCGGTCGGTGGTCGGGCTTGCCGGCGCTAGAACAACCAGGAACAGGTTCAAGGTCTAGGGACGAACCAGGCAGAGAGCAGGCACACAGTTGACAGAGAGTGGGCTTGGGCACTGGGACGGGTGTGCCATCACGCCGGGACACAGGTGCCAATTGGCAGCCGTCCCTCCCAATCGTGTGTGACAGGTAGGTTGGCTCGGTGTGCTGATGCTGCACATGCGCACACACAGGTGCTAATGACAAGCCAGGGACGGGCAACGTCGTTGGAATGTGCTAGACGGAGCCTGGCGATCAGGTACCACCGACTAGCACCACGCTTCTCCCACCACCAACACCGTCGCCACCACGCCAGCACCGCACTACCAGTATCATTCAGGGCAGGCTGCCTTGGCTTGGGAGGGGCACTTGACCAGCCCATGGAGCCCTACTCCAGAGTCCATTAGTCTGGATGGCAGGCGAAACAAAAAGGTGGGAACCCAGCCCGGGACCAGTCCCATTGGCCGCCGACGAGGAATGCCTCTGAACCTGAAACCCTAGCGTTGCATAAGCTTGCGGGTGCTGGAGTTGTGACGCTAGGTCAGTTCCCCCAAGTTCCTTTTCATCCCACTTTGAGCAACTAAATCCAATCTATTTGCCTTTGGTGCTGCTTCCCTTGCCATGGACCATTCGAGCACCGCCATCTTCGCCGGTAAGGGCCATGTTAGCTTGACCGAAACTTTAGCGGCGGCGCTGTTGCCTCTCGGCTACCAGTGACCAGCGGCCCGGAATGGGAACGGCCTTGTTTTTTTCCTTCCTGGCAAGGGTCCCTCTCCCTCTCTTGGGCAGGAAAGCACGGCCCCAGCAATTGACAGGAGAGTTGGCAGTGACTGACATCGCCGATCACTGTGCTTTTTTGGAGAGGAGAGTTTTCCTTTTTGACTCTGCCGTGACATTAGCACGGAATGCTCTTTTTGCGCCTTGCCGTGCAAAGCAGTAATGGCTCCAACGTACTGGCTTTTTATGCGACATTTTCTCTTACATTCAGTGTGCATTCAGCACAGAATACTGCAATATAAGAAAAATCCTAACTGGTTTATCCTCGCGAATGCCGCAGATATCATGATTGACCTGCCGCAACGTATGCACTGGCTCGTGCGTGTTTCGGGGCGCAAGTCGACGTCGTGGAGTCTTGAATGTAATGCAGCCGAAAGGAGCTAGGATGCAACGGCAGATGTGTGTTTTTGCCTCTAATGCAGTCTGCGCAACGGTAGAACTACAATGGCTCCTGCGAACGTATCATTTTCGCCGCTCGATGGGGGCGCGCACAAGGAACCACTCTAATGGTTTGGATCACCGGAAGAACAAGATTCCAGCGCTGATTGTGTCCGTATCTGGCTGGGCTTGGGTCATATCAAGTCATGCGAGACCAAGCTAGCGTGGAGGTTAGAGTGACAGCTATTCTAGCCTCTGGGCCAGAAGGAAACAGTGGGGAGCAGAGGGCTGGTTGTACCAGTAGGGAAGCATCGCAGCTGGATCCAGCAGAGACAATGATGGCCATTGTGCGAGACCTTGAGTAATAAAGTTGGAGCTGTAATGCGAATAGGCAGCGTTGCAACGAGTACCACGCGGCCAATGCTTCGAGTTTCTGGATACGGTTGAATACGCTTACCTGGTTTGCTAGTTTTCGGGGCATGTTTTAGCAACTTTATCAAAGTGCCGAGATGTTTAATTCATGCGAGCCTTGTTTCGGGGTCCTTGACAAGGTCGCACTCTGCAACGGTGTAGAGCGAGAGTCTTGGAGTACGAGCCGCGTACGGCGCACAAGCGTCGATAGCTGCTGCGGAGAGGAGGCTTGAACTGAATTCAGTTGTGGGATTCTGAAGGCGAACAGTCATGGCACAGGTAACAGCCACTGCTTCAGCTAGCATTGTATTGAACCCAGTGGCAGCAGCAGCTTTAGTCGGCGGCGCATTCGACATCATTATCAGCCGCCACCAAGTACGGATACCACCAACGCCAGGCACAGCCTGCATAAAACAAAGTTCCATCCACGTTGCGGGGTACCGAGGAAGCACAGGCCGGAATAAATGTCGAGTTGAAAAAGACGCTCGCTGGTCAGCAAAGGACTGCTGGTAATACCTGCTCAACACAGGAGAGGGGGGGCGTGGAGTGGAATAAAAGTGGCACAGCGAGGACGCGCAGTGTGGACGACGACCCTGGGTGCCTGAGATGCCTGCATGGAGGCTGCTGCATGGGCAATGGGGTGGCTGCACAGTGCAAGTCAAATTTTGTGCTGTGCGTCCGCGGTTCCTGCATACGTAGTACCAGTACAAACCGTATGTATGTAGCACTGGTACGTACCTGTGCACGATTATTGTCCCTCTGCTTCCCCATATCTTTTGTACGCCTCTCCGCACTGTACTCGTATACAACAAGCCACGCAACGGGTAATGAAGAGCATTGTGCAATCCCAAATCCCAAGCCTCCGCCCCACCCTAATGCAGGTACCATGCAAATGAGGTCCGAATATGCAGGTACCGGCTCCAGACGGCCAGGCACCAAGGCCACCATCACTCATCCGACGCTCCGCACGGCCTACCGGAATGGTCCGCTGCTCCTCTTCCGCCAAACCATCTTGACCCAAGCTTGCACACCACCGCCCGCCAGCCTCAGTCGACCCCGTTTGGCTGCGTCGTCCTAATACCATCCACGTACTGCTGCTACAATCATCATTCTAGCAGTGCTGCGACCTGCACTGAGCATTGACTGCTGTGTATTCTCCTCGGCCCACTGTCGCCCGCCATCGTTTCCAACCGCCGTTATTCTCGTTCCCCTTCTCTTTGCTTTTTCTGCCGTTTCCCAGGCTGCCATCCCGTCTGCACAAAAACGTCCAACGTCTCTCTCATCTCCCACACTAGACGGCTGTCGGCACACATGTCCCGCGTCCACACCGTTCACTTCTAGGCCCTGTTTCTCTGAGTCCTTGGCTATCTGGCCTGGCATGGGCAGGGTCTGGACAAACAGGAACCGGCAGACTGGACGAGCTTGGCCGGGGTACGCACCACCACCCAGGGCCTGCAATGCCTCGGAACCGGCTGCTGCAGACGCGGTTGCTGGGGAGGGGTGTGTCGCTCTTGCCTACCTGGCTTGACTTGATGCCCATTTCCCTCTGCCATCGACAAAGTTAGCCGATGGGCCTTATCCTGGACAGTTCATCTGGCGCCATTGGAGTGGTGCTATCTACGGAGCTTTCTTCTGCGCCCATCTGCACTCCCCCTGGTTCGGCTACAACCTCTCCTCCCCGGGGTCTAGCCATCCCGGGCTTGGACAGTCCTGCCAGAACCCTGTCATGGCTTTTTTGCAACATTGCCACCAGCTGTGGCGATGCTACCTCGCTGGGACCAGGCTCTGATGGCCTGGCGTGCCTGGCGGGAGAGTGGGATGGGCTAGCTGTCTTTGACCCCTGCCGCCTAGCGCGTGTTGGTCCTCGAGAAGCATGATCCCTGTTCAGCCACCGACTTGCACGGCCGTTCGTCTTCGTTGGCAGCGCGGCAAAAGTCTTGAATTCGCCACCTCAAATCTCAAATAACCACCAAAAGAGACAAGATGTGCATCTGCGCGGTGCACCAAGGAAGAAAGGATTTGCAGCATCGTACGCCACGTACCTGGAGCGGGCTCGCGGCAGTTTACATTCCAGTCATGTCGAGAAAACCAGACCAGCAGCAAGTTGCAGCAGTGTGGATCGTACACGTTCAACAACACAGTGGCTGGAATATATCGACTTTCGAGACTTCTGTAATGAACTGTCTCGTTCAATTTCTCTTGTCGCCGCCACAACTATCATTAACATTACACTCTCTCGCAGCACCACGTTCGCTCTGCTGTAAACCTGGCGAAATGGGAAACAGATGAACTGCCCCGCCGCCTGTGATATTCGAGCCCACTCTGCACCCATGTTTAGTTGATCCTGGCTTTCCCAGTCCCCGGATTTCTTTTCTATTCGCGCAGTCGACGCTAGGAACAAATGTTACTCTGCTATTACGGAGTCCAAATCAGCTTGTCCCACAGGAGCAAAGGTCACAACGGTACTGCGCCATGCCGCATTGGGAGATCTTCGACTCTTATCGCTCGCACTTGCACCAACGCCATGGTAGCGCTGGTAGCGCTGGGAACACCGTAGCAGCACTTGCGTAGGTTATGGGCCGCAGTAGACGGCCCTTGATAGTCTGGCGAAGTGCGACTTTTCTTCGGGTTGGTACATAACCTGCAGACTTCATATTACTGCCAGTCATCTTGTCCAAGACCAGAATTAAATATGTCTGCACGTTTTTGGTGAAGGATCAGGTAGCAGGCTTCATCCAACGCCGCTTGCTAGGCGAAATTATCCCTCGTTAGCAGCAAAGGTCCCCTCTCTCGTACCTTGCTAGCCTCGCTCACGCCAGCACCCTGGTCGAGGCTAATTACGGTACAGAAGGGCTTCTGGAAGGTTTCATAGACCTTTTCACCACCCAACCCAGCGGGCCGGCAATTTGAGCCCATGCAAGCCGGCTGACATGGGTGCTGGGACGCGGCCGATACCACCCTGGGCCTGCCCGTGGCAATGGCTCAGGTTCATTTTGACACTGGGTCGCAGCAATTTGGACCGGCTCCATCGGCCTGGAAATGCACGTGCCATCTGTACTTTGGATTTGCCTTACCAAAGAAAAAAGTAATAGCCGGCCCCAATCTCTGGGATGTCACTTTGTTCCAGGTTTTGCTTGGTATGTACTCGACAAAGATTGGCAACTATTGCCATCCATTGGCTGTTAGTGCGCACGCTACTCGCATTTCGAAACTGGTCTACGCTCGCGGAAAGTAGATTTCTTCCCGCAATGGATACCGGGGAGACGCCAATATCGGGGTTGTACCCTGTACGGTTGTGCCCTGTATGGTTGTGCCCTGGTTGTGCCCTGTTGTGCCCTGTATGGCTGTTGCCTCTATCGTTGTGACCTGTCACCAAGAGCTCAAATGGCCTCGATTTGCCGCTTGTGGTCCCTGCATTTGATACCGAGCTGAAATCGAGCTGCGTGTCGATCCATGCCGTGTGATGTCGCCATGCTTCCAAATGCATGACTCTCGTAGGCTTGTCACTATTATTTTACGTATCCTGCATCGGAACTTTGTCTAGCTCGGCACAAGGTACAATGGCTTGGTCCTTCTGGATGGTGTATCTCATGTGAAGTCGATCACAACCCCAAACAGGGCTGAGCTGCAGGCACGCCAACCAGCAACATCAGTGGGTATCAAGCACGTACGGCAACTACAAGGTGCGCTCTTTGTCCAGTCAGAAAAGCCGGTTGTAAAGTGGTAATACAGCGCAGAGGGCCAAGTGGCCTCCGCGATTCATCAGATCCATCAGAGAAAAGCAAAAAGCCTGCTTCGGTTTTCTGTCCGAGCACCCGTCGGTGCCGTCACTGCACGGCGGAGCCATATTGCTTCTTTTCAACCAAACTCAACTGCATCAAGGTTTTCTTTTCTTTTTTCTTTTTTTTTTTCGTATTTTTGCACTGATACTCCCATCTGCATGTCTTGTCCCTTGACAAAGTAGTGCCTCTTTTTGTTTTACTTTACTTTTTCTTCTTGTCTTCTTCTGTCGCCTGCTTGCCTGGTTGCCTGTGTACCGTTTCCTTGGTAAAGTGGTCCCTTGAAGTTACAATGGGGTTTCTCACATCCGGCTGTAATCGCTTTGACCATTTTTTTTCTTTTTGTACGTAGTAGTGCAGGTCTCAAGTGTCCGTGATAGTGGTCCAACTTGCACGTCAGTCGGATGTTAGCCGGTCTGAGCGCGACCTGCCAAGCGACGTCCGGCCGGTCGATGACCGCAAAACAAAATAGATGGGCTCGTGAGCACATGTGCTGCCGGCGAGAACCGGGAAAACCAATGTTTTACATCTTTGTCACCCTCTCTCACAGGGACACTCTCGATAGTCTGGCACGATAGGACATCGTGGCGGTTTGCAGCCATACATCTAGCATCGGGGCTCTCGGGAAAGCTAGATATGCTTCTGGGATGCATTGACACCATCATGGTGGTTGATGAGTGCTTGCTTTTGGCGTCTCTTTCCACACCACCACCACCACATCTCTCCCTGTTTCCTTTGCTGTGGTCTAGTTTTGGCCCAAACTCCATCCATGCAAGCCACGTTTCTGTTTTTCCTTTTTCGCGTGTCCCGTTTGGACCCCTCTGCATCGTCCGACATGGCGGAGGCGCGTAAGGTGCCGGTTGAGACTTGCGCCACTTACACGAGAGACGTAAATACTATGAAGGGAAAAAAGAGAATGTGAGCCATCTATTCCTTTTCCCCCACGACGCGATGGAATAGAGAAGATTGAAAAAGGCCCGAGGTGGAGAACAGAGGGCGTGTATAGACATCTTTCTTCTTCTTTTTTTAATTTTTACTTTTTAGTCTTGGACCGGGTGTGTTGGACAGACGCGTTGTTTTACAGAGTGGTTGTCTCTCTGAGACAAGCCTAAGTGAGTGTGTGTGTGTTGATGCAATCATTTGGCTTAACCCAGCCTCGTGTGAGCCTCTTTATTTCCTTAGCCATCGGAAACAAACAAAAGAAAAGTGGCCCAAGGAAAAGGAAGAAACTCCCCGGCGCGGGTTCTTCACCACTCGCCCGGGTTTCGAGGGTTAATATGGAATGTGCGACATATGGCATGCCTGTCAACTTGGAGCTTCACACGCCCCGCCTCCCTTCTGAAAGAGTGTGACAAAAAAAGGCCCTTTGTATGTTTCGTTTTGCTCCGGTTTCTCGGTGAGTCCATTGACTTTCAGCTCTTTTCTCTCCGTCTATTCTTTTCCTTTTTTTCAGGTTCGCTTCTCAGTCTTTTTCTGTTACACCATTCATGTTTCAAGAAACCCAAAGGGCAGGACGATCAAGAGAGAAGAGAGTGTAAGTCGTTTGGCCCAGCGGGATGAGGAAACTTGCGTCACAAATCATAAAATGGGTCGCGCGCGCGCGCGAGAGAGAGCGAGAGAGTGAAAGGAGAATAAAAGAGTATATGATAGAATGGGACTAGCCAACTAATAAACCCTGATCTGGTCTTCTCATTTTTTAACTTTTGATGCACGACGCCTCGGCTGCGAGGGGTAAAAAAAGAGACGATGTACCACCACCACACACACACACACACACACACACAAAGGAAAATGGAAAATGGAAAATGGAAAATGGTGGGGTTTCTCTACTGTCACGACGGTCTCCAGCGACAATGCCACTCACACGCAAAGCCCTCAAACCGCAGTGGTGGTAAAGTGGCTGCGTCGGGAAACTGGTTTGCTTTTTCTTGTTCAACTAGTGGCAGTATTTTTGCTTCTCTTTTCCGGGAAGCGGTTTTTTGCTTTCTTTTGAGGTTTGGCGCAAAGATGCTGTTCATACACATTCGGCGCTGTTTTCTCAATTACTAGTTTCTGTAGCTTTCTTTTTTTTGTTTTTCTTCTTTTCTTTTGTGGTCAGTAAAAGCTGTGACTCGTCGTCTATTTATTTATTTTTTGCGTCTGCCTGCGCGCGACTTTCCTCATCTTGAGCCTTTTTGTTTTGCTTCTTGTTGCTTTGAAACATTTCTACGCATATTAGGACTTTTTTGGGCTCGTTAAGTTGCTTTCTTTTAACCCAGGCGCGTTGAAAGCCTCCCTCCGGATACACATGCTCGCACTTTCACTTTTAGTCGAGAAAGAATGCGCGCATAGCCGAATGGAAGCTCCAAAAAATGGATTGGCGCTCGCGAGACATGTGTTCGACGTGTTGGAGGGAGGGTGCAGCTAGCAAAGTACGATCCAAAAGAGCCCATCGGAGCCATATCAGCGCGCGTCTCTGTGGTGTATGCAGGCTTCGTCGTGTTTCGGTTTGTTTTAAGCGTGGCAGGCTTTTGTTGCATGCTTCTTGGCAATCGGCGTTTCAAGATGGACGTCGACGAGAAACATATCTGAACTTCTTGTCCCGCGCCGATCAGACTCGGCGGATTAAAGCCCGATTAATGAATGCGTATGCTGCTAAATCGGCCGAGAGACAGGTAATTTCCATTTTCTCAGAAACGGTCGCTTTGCCTCGGGCTTGAGTGTGCATGTGCGCGACGGATGCGGCTGCAGCAAACCCGCCGTCCTCGTACGTATACGCCAGTTGTGTGATTGATTCTGCCGGCAACATATAGATTCCTATTTCATGGCTTGTGTATGAATTACTCGGATTATTCTGGCCATGGAGATGATTGCCTAGACACTAAGTGCTACTGTTTTGCGAAAGTCCTCATTCGAAAAATAGCAAAATATGCACTGTTTCCATGTCAGAGCTCACATCTCTACCAGTGGACTGGAGAAGAAACATGTATATGTCTAGACATCCCGGTGTCAAGATATAGTACATTATATTAAAATGAATAAAATCGACAAAGTGAAGCCATCTTTTGCATACCTCCAAGGCTGGTAGTTTCGTCACCGTACCGTATAGGGTAGCTCTAGCGCCGTCGCAAGTACCAGGTGTGAGAGCTTGAAGCGGTTTCCAGCCATAATGGTCAAAACACAAGTTGAAAAATAGACGAGAGGAAGGCCGGATTCGAATATATGGGGTGCCGGCCAACAGTGCTGAAGTTTCACTTTTGAGGTGCAAGTGACCTGACGTCAACCGTAAATGCTGGGTTTCCCTAGCCAAATTACACAATGACATTGCTTGCATCAGCTTGCATTCCCACACATCAAATACTGAGCAAGAAAACAATCTAGCCATATTACCAATTAATCGCGATCTTGGACTGTAACTCAAATATGCTGCTAGTCACGCTGTCATATGATATTTTGCGAAAGTCTCCCATCCTGGCGGAGCATCTCGTTTCCTACAAATCCAAGCAGGCAACCAATTACTGATGCATTATTGTTGCGAACATGTGAAGTCTGAGCCATAGTACTTGATAACTGGTACAGGCCCTTAATTCAGGAGTCTCTTTCGTGCGCAGAGGACGCCGCTGTTGTAGATTACATATGACATCTAATCAATCACAGCTAGACATACAGCGGTGAATCAAAGGCACACGCTACTGCGGATGGATACAGACGAGTCATCTAAACGCAATGGCAGGTTGAAATTGAAAGCGATTGTGTCCTTCAATGGGCGGACAGTGTGGGTCTGGTCGTCAAACAATGCGTGGAATCGAAGAACGAAATTTCTGTATTGTGACTGAGTAGAAAGTTGAACAACAGAAAATATATAGCAGCATCTATAGTGATAGCAGAGAACAATATGTCTGCTTGTAAGGCCTCCAAAACCGCACGGCCAGATCCCGTGCGTTCTGCGCCATACCGCTAGACTCCCTCACTGGCTCTGTGCCGGTTATCAAACCTTTCAAAGCCCGCGGCATGCGTGGTGCGCCCCATGGAGCCGCTCAAAGCCGTCCCTTTCGCCCGTCTTCTGCAATCTTGAGCACGGGACGCAGGTTGTTCACGCGCGTCCAGAGGTTCGGCAGACCCAGCTCGGCGCTCTTGTCCTCCTCCCGCTGGAACCATTCTCGCGCCGACTTGACGCGGTTGGGGTGAATCTCGTCCAGCAGAGCAAGGTTGCGCCGAATCACGCCCTGGTTGCCGCCCGAGTGCTTCCACATGTTCCAGAAGCCCGTGAAGTTGTCGCGTATCGTCATGGTCGCGGGGTCGCTGGGATCCGAATTGTAGCCCGCGGAGGAGGCGCCTTGACCGAGCGGACCGGTCGCCCAGTAGTCGGCGAGGTCGGTATCGATGTAGCGGGCAGGGTGGCCTGTGACCTGCTCAAAGGCTTGGGCGAGCTCGTCGTACCCGATCAGATCGATGGCCACCTCGAGATCCAGACCGTTTGCGCGCTCTTGGTGGTCAAACAACCACCGGACATAATACTCGCAGTCGTCGAGGTTGACATGTGCGACGGCGCCTTGACCAAGCGGTACCCGCCAGGTGACCACGCCGTCCTCGACAGTCGGGGACATGGGCGTGCGTGCTCCGACAGCCATGGATATGTAGGGTCCGGTGGTGAAGAGTGCGGCACCCATCTTGTTCCTGTTCTCCGGGGACTTGTTCTGCTGCAGAATCCACTCTCCAACGCGACCTTTGCCGTCGTAGTGGCCACATCGCAGCACCGGGTCGTAGCCGCCCTTCTTGTAGACGAAATCGAGGTTGCCGTAGACGAAGAATTTGATCCCTTCTTCCAGCGCAAGCTCGTAGGATCGCATCGCCCAAAATATCTCCGTCTTCTCTCCGGCATTGAAGCCGTCAATATTTATGAAAGCATAGGTGGCACCACGAAGTCCTTTTCGTAAATCATCCTCGTTTGCGAATGTGCCTTCTACGGCAGCGACATTTGGAAGTTTGAGAAGTTCTTGGGAACGGCTCGATGTCGCATCGCGTGTCAGGAAGCGGACTGCATAGGCACCGTCCTTGACAAGACCCCGGATGACAGGAATACCCTGCGCTCCAGTGCCGCCAACAACGAATACCAGAGGAAGATTTGAAGACGTCGACATGTCTTTCAGATGAAACAGCTGCTATCTGCTGTGTGTTTGTACTGTGATCGGTTAGCGAAGAAGAATTACAAGGTAGCCGGGGCAGCTGCGCCTTTATATACCTGCGCCAAGATTCGACGATGGTGTGAGTCTGCTTATAGCTTAGGAATTACGTGACAAGGTGACGAACATCGGAGGGAACTTTGCGACGGGACCGCGGCATGCAACGACCCCTGGAGAACGGACACATTGGATAAAAGGATAAATTTACACGGCGTAGTATGTCCCATCGTGAGCGGCAGCGTATGATAGGCTGTCCTCAGCATTCGGCTGCAGCTCGATCACTAATCGTCGCACTGTAGTATCGAAGGTGGCATGCTTGCTAAAGTAGAGGGATGCTAACCGCTTTGTTGCTTTTCATTCTAGCCTAGCTAGGCTCAGAGCTGAGGTAGCGAACTGTGTTCCCATCCTATCGGTAATCACCACTTCCAACCGTTGAAGTGGGGGATCAGGTAATAAAGTTGGGCCGAATTCAGCGACCTGATCAGTAATGGAGATAATTGTCGTTGAAACGTTCAAATGGGAAGAATTGCGAAAGATAAACTATTTCCAAGTGGATTTAGGCGGTTAGATAATTTAGCGAATGTCCGCATAACCCCGCATCAAGCTATCACAGGGTACCAGTTTGCGGGGCGGAAGAAAGACTGCGTGACGACGCGGTGTTTGCGCGCAAACGCAAGTCTGAATCAAATTACAGTTGGCTCGAATGAGCGGTATCATTTCTGTCCCTCAATAACTAATCAGCAAAACTTCGGCGTGTGGATTTCTAATAAGAACTCCTGATCGGACATGATGACGCTATAGAGATTATTGCATGTTTGCTTGCTTGAGTTTCACTTGGACTTTGTCATGTTACATGATTCACCTTTCACCTCGTAGCAATGGAAGCACTTTCTTTGTACAGTATTCTATTGTTGAATGATCATCAAGCGTTGAATTTTCTATAGTTACATGCTGGTCTAAACACCAACTCAATATGTTCTAAGCTCTGCTGGAAATGCTGGATACATGTGCATCGATCAACCAAGCACTTTAAGCAGAAGAGTTCAGAACCTCCTCCTTGGGATCGCGGCAGCGGGTGGCAGCGCAAATCAGACCGTCGCAGCAGGGCTTGTCACCAGCGTTGCCGCAGACGCCATACTTGGCAAGGCAGGTGGGCTCGGCGACGGCGGTAGAGGTAGGCTCAGGCTTGACGGTCTCCTCGTTGGGGTCGCGGCAGCGGTCGGCGGCGCAGATCAGGCCGTCGCAGCAAGGCTTGTCGGGCTGGGGACCGCCGGCGACGAAGCAGACGGAGTACTTGGCCAGGCAGGTGGGCTCGGGCGCGGGGGCAGAGAACACGAGCTTCTTGGGGTCGCGGCAGCGGTCGGCGACGCAGATGAGGTCTCCGCAGCAGGCCTGCGAAGGGTTGGGCTGGCCGGGCTTGTAGCAGACACCGTATTCCTGAAGGCAGGTATCGCGCATCTCGATGGCAGCGGCTGAGGCGGCGCCAGCGAAGGCGGCGGCGGTGGTGAAGACAGCAGTGAACTTCATTATGAGGACTGAGGAGAAGTGGTTGGTTATGGTAGTGTTTGTACTTGTGGAGGTGAGTTGCGAATGAGCTGTGAGTGTGTGGTTTGTTGATGGGATGTCGAGGATGATGAAAGGGGACGTCAAGGTATACTTATACTTTGCGATCTACAGGAGAGAATCGCTCTACAACATGCATACTGGTAAAAGGGTTCTCTGCAAGGTTGCTCGTATTAACCCGGTAAAAGCAAATGCTTGAAGAGTACCAGGGCTATCGGCAACTCTCCCTGTAGCGATGGCCCGCAGGGTGTTCCACCGAGGAACGTCATTGCGGAAAGACTAAACATGGGCCCAAATATAGACACCAACAGATGTACCGGCCGAGAGTTGAAGTCTTTGCGGGTGGGCCATTTCTGTTAAGCCTCTTTCGCTAATGAGAATGAACTACTGCAGCGGCCTAATTAGTCAGTACAGGATAGCGAGCGCGAGAACTTGAGTCTACCTGTTGCCAACAAGTTCCATCGATACTAAACTGATCAGTTATGCGAAGCCGACGAACACAGAATTCAGGATGATGAGAAAAACTCTGCTCAGCAACGGCCATTCGCCAAGAAACGCGGCACGGCAATTGTGCACTGGAATGATGGGAATAACCAGAGTTGTCGAATCATGGCGATGAGGCAGTGGCGTCTGGAGCCGCAGCGGTGGGTTTCGCACCCAATCTCTACGTAGGGCGATCCCACGCGGACAGCACGAGCTCTGCCCAATGCCCCCTTCCCAACGCTGGCCAATTGGCGTCGCAATGACGTCTCAAGCCATCGTTGCTCATCAGTTGTGGCGGGGAGACCCCGATGCGCTGCCAAGGGCGGGCAGAGTTTCGCCGCCGGCGGCTCCGTACGGCTAATTTTAGGAACTCGCTCCGGAGCTGAGTATGGAGCTGAGAAAAATACGAGTGACCCTTCTGAACCACAATAAACACAATGACGTCAATGCTTGTATTATGTAGAGGACTTGCAACTTCTTGCAGGTTTCGCGTTGTCGTTGTGAAATGATCATTTTCATGTGTATTCAAAACACGGAAAATTTTTCCGTACTTAAACGAAAGAATTTACACACAATCAAACTAAAAAGTCGGCTGGCGGCGAGTATCAAGACATTGTTCAACGGTGCATATCGAAGCACATTGGACCGTCGGGCGCTAGGTTTCTACTCTCCGTACGCTAAGCGCCTCAGGAGACAGGATCACTTGGAGCCCCAAAATTAAGCAGACCGGAATACGAGCAAGCCATAGAATAATACCAGTTGCGGTTGGGCAGCCTAGCAAGACCCGCTGTAGGTTCCCTGATTTCCTGGTTGCTACCAGAATCTGTAGGGCAACATAGCGCTAGTGGAGCTCTTGGCGCAGGTGAAAGAGACTTGTCTATTGGCAACTATCAGACGTCCAGCTTTTTCAAGGCTTGTTTTCATTGGTGAACATGGTTAACAAAGTTAAAGAAAAGAGCCGTAGTTTAGCCAGCCCACTTGTTCTAAATCAAGCCGACGCTGCGGTCAGACTGGGCCGAAAGAGGGCCCATCTTGGCCGACGTATGAGGCGGCATTTGCTTCCGCTGGGCGGCCTGCATGCAGCGGTCAGCAAGTGACTTGATTCTTTTTTTTTCTCTAAACTTTGCAGAAGATCTGGGTTTCCTTGTGATGGTCTATCCGCGGGCCATTGGCTCTTCGCGGAAGATTCTTTTCTTACGAAGCGGAGCACTCGCGAGCATGCAACGTTGATGAAGCCTTGGCCTACACCCTGCAACTCTATACGACGGTTTGTTGGGCGTTCAGCACGCGGAACAAAGAAATATAGACTTTTTTTAATAGCCGTCAGATCGTTGAAACTTCCACGTGATATATGCAGCATGAGAGTGGACAGTCGTGCAACTTTGCTTCTGCGTCTGGTGAAGAGGTCATTCGCCGACGCCACCAACAGTGCAGGCACAGCCTCACGCGACTGTTAACAATTTACTGTCAAAACTGATTACGATAAATGCTTACGCGGAATTGATAACATGCACTGTGTATTCGCAGACATTGTTAGACGTCAACTCGTAGCGTGCTATCTGCGAGGCACTGGGAGATACTCGGTTTCTGGGTGCCAAAGATTCCATACGGCCTTTTAAAATAGCAAAGTCGCATTATGACTCCAGGATAATCAAGTGCCGACGCGCTAGGAGTCTGGGATTCCCTTGTGGTCAGCTAGCAGTAAAGAAAGGATTGATTGCTGGAGCGGTACAGCCCGCGAGTACGAATCATGCGGCAGTGCCTTTTTACACGATTCCATCAACTGCTACTATGACGACAATGTTTCTCTTTGCACTTGTTTTTGATTGGAGATCCCATACGGTGAGATTTTGACTTATACAGACGCAATATTAGCTCGAGTACGTAGAAGCCTTGACACCGTTATAACGGACAGTACCTACTCAATGACAAAGAGAGTCGATTATTTTGCAACTCTTTGATTTTGCATGTAAATATACAGTGTGAGAAGCTTTTCATGGTTGCAGCTTTAATACATTGCTCTTGCTTGTAACATCACGTTGCCAATCCTGTGCAAGGCTGAGCCAGCGATTCCAAAGCTTATTTACACCTACATGTATTATATCTCGATACACTTCCAAAATATTACAATTATCTTATTTAGACAGAACTTTTATTCGCGTTACCATTTTACACCATCTTACACCATCTTACACTTGACAAGGCCGAAGAGAAAAAAGTGGAGAGCGACAACGTGGGGGCTTCCGGATGCGAGAGCTACTAAAATCGGCTGTCACAAGCACAAGGCTAGGGGCTTCAACAAGGTCAGCGGATTCAACCCTTTTCTGCAACGGAAACTCGCAATCTGCTCCTCGCGACAACCACCACGCTCGTTTCCTCCTCTTCACGCCGTCGCTGCAATCATTTAGCAGGTCACCATGTCGATCCGCATGCCTTTGGGCCGCCTCGCCGGTCGACTCGGCACGAGCCGTATTTCAACAGCCTCACGCCCGGCCGTCCTCCCTCGAGCGTTTCGCCAGCAGCAGCAGCGCTCTTACTCGTCCGAACCTCCTCGCGCGAACAACCCGAGCAAGGTCAAGTTCTGGCCCTTTTTCGTCGTCATTGGTCTTGGAACGCTTGGCTACATTGGCCTGGTGAATCGTCGCAAGGGTAAGTCTTGAGAGCGCCGTGCTGCGTGCAAATAATTTTTGTTCTTTTTTTTTTCCTTCTTTCGAAAGCGCCACCAATACCACCCGCACCGATCCGTACAAAAGAAACGGAATCCACGATGAAATCATTTCGATCGTTTCAGAGACACCTTAAGCTTCACAAGTTTAGCTTGTCGAGCCTTTCAATTGGCCGTAAAACATCAACAGCTTCTGTGGTGGCGTCATGATGATTTTTTGAGCCTCTCCCGGCTAACTCGGTTTTGCTATCCAGGCACGGCTCCCGCTCCCGGTGGCTCGCAGCCCAACACGCCCGGCGCCGAAGTTGCCGGCCCCGTCTTCTCGGCCAAGGATGTCACCGTCGTCTTCGTCCTCGGCGGCCCCGGTGCCGGCAAGGGCACGCAGTGCGCCAAGCTCGTCGAGAAGCACGGCTTCACGCACCTGTCGGCCGGCGATCTGCTCCGCGCCGAGCAGGACCGCCCCGGTTCGCAGTTTGGCGACCTCATCCGCGACTACATCAAGAACGGCCTGATTGTGCCCATGGAGGTGACGGTCAAGCTGCTCGAGAACGCCATGGTCGACGCCCTCCGGCAAAAGGGCACCAAGGAGGGCCGCTTCCTCATCGACGGCTTCCCCCGCAAGCTCGACCAGGCCTACAAGTTCGAGGACACCGTCTGCCCCGCCAAGCTCGTCCTCTTCTTCGACTGCCCCGAAAAGGTTATGGAGGCCCGCCTGATGGAGCGCGGCAAGACGAGCGGCCGCGCCGACGACAACGCCGAGAGCATCCGCAAGCGCTTCCGCGTCTTCATCGAGACTAGCATGCCTGTCGTCGACTACTACGAGAAGCAGGGCAAGGTCGTCAAGGTCGAGGCCGTCACCACCCCTGACCAGGTCTTTGCCGAAACCCAGAAGCGCCTTCGCGAGAGACTCGGTGCCGACTTTTAAAGGACTGCCCTTTTCTTCTCATCACCCAAAAGCTGGAGGACTTGCTGGGTTGATGCGATAAAGAGCGTGGACTTTGTACAACGAAATGACATTTCTTGAGAGCCTGTGGCTTGATGAAATGGACACCCCGTGTATATTTATTTTACCCATCCATTCCTTTATTCCGTTTTTAGACAGTTCTCTTCCATCACTGTTTTCGTCTTCTTTTTGTTGGGATTTCAAGGACTAATTGGAGCTGCAAAAATTACCTAAAAGAGGCGAGGTTGTTGATTGATGCTCAAGAGGGCGCCTAGTGCAGGCATACACTTCCTATGTTATTAGAAACGCTGCAAGATAGAAAACTACACCATATTTTAATGCATACGAGTATCGTATTTTCAAATGTACGTATGGAACAGCGTAGAGCTCTGCTTCGATATACTAGGTGTCTCCGTGGTGAATTGTGGCGTCAAGGGCTCTGAGCGACTGGTGGCATTCTGATCTTGGGCATTGTCGAAGCGATATTCCTCCACTGCGTATATGATACAAGCCTCTTCAAGTCAGGCACCAGATAATACACCGTACGCTGTGCATGTGGTTGTATCAGACGAGAGCTGGCATTACGAGTGCCCTTTCCGTACAGTGCTCTGATCATCGCACAGGCTATGTCTGGGCTCATTGTTTGTCATACTCATGCTTGGCTCCTCTGCAGGTTCCGGCACTCTGACACTCAGATCCTTTTTGCGTCTCTCTGCAAGAAGCTAGCACAGAAGGCTTCCGCGAGGGCAGCCAATAACTCGTACATCTTTTAGCTGGAAGTCGGCAAGGGAAACGTCCGAGGCTAGTCTGTACGAGGTGCGTGCGAATCAAGACACTGGTGGAAGGGCTCCTCGAGAGACAGCGAGACGGTGACACGTGGAGCAACTCAATTACGCCTATCAACAAGCAGAAACAAGGTGCGTGTAATGGAAGTCGTTGTATGAGGCTCGACAGCTCGAGGCGATTTCCCAGCCACCGATATAGTGGTGTTGTGGCGAGCCCAGCCACCGAGCTCCACCAAAAAGACTTGAGGCAGTGCAGCGCTACAGGAAGCCTCGGAGGGACAACACAGGGGAGTTACAGGGAGCTGAGCTCACTAAAGGCGCTAAAAGGAGCCACTAAATACGTCAAATCCTCTGAAACCCAGCCACTGAATATAGAATTTTGATGCCCCCTATGCTGATGTCGTGACGATATGTCTCAAAGTATGCGGTTTGACAGTTCAATACGCAGAAATGGAGGAAGAAAACAAGAGTTTCAATTGCAGTAGGATGTATTGCTTCCTTTTTCTCGTATCGTCCCATTTAATGCCCGGGCTTTACCAATCATCTCCGAGTCTTATGCCCCTCCATCAACTCGTATGCTGCCCTACACTGTGACGCATCGCGTGGCTGGGAAGAGGATTCAACCAAGGAAAATCTTTGAAATTGGCACTATTGGGCGACAGACAACCCCGGTACCAACCTTGGCGCCCCTATGCCTGATTTTCAAGAGCCCAACGGGGTTTTAATTGTATTTCACATGGACCACTCTCGATTTCTTCATCCCTCATCATTACGCTTCCATACCACAGACCATAATCGAACAGAAAGACTGAGACAGCACCAGAGCGACCGACTTACACTGGCGAGCAGACCTGCCGACCCCGCCATACCCAGCATTTCGCCCTCACCACATATCACACAAATACACATACAAACATGAGAATACCCTTTCGCATAGCAGCAGGAGCTTCGATCCTGGCCACTACAGCTGCACAGACATGGAGCAAATGCAACCCGCTGCATCAAAGTAAGAATCAACCTCCGAGTCCCCCCTTCCTCCTCCGCGCCTGGGCCAACTTTTTGCTAACAAATCTGCAGCAACATGTCCGCCAAACACGGCTCTCGGCATGTCCATCAATATTTACTTCTCCAAGGGCTCCGTCAACTCGTTCGAGGCGCAGGGCGTCCCGACGTACGGCTCCGACGGCGCCTCCTTCACCGTGGGCGCCAGCGGCGACGCGCCGCAGCTCAACTCGCTCTTCTACATCATGTTTGGCCACGTCGAGATCACCATGAAGGCGGCGCCGGGCGCGGGCATCGTGTCCTCGGTCGTGCTCGAGTCCGACGACCTCGACGAGATCGACATGGAGTGGCTCGGCAGCAACCCGGACGAGATGCAGACCAACTACTTCGGCAAGGGCCTCACCACGACCTACAACCGCGGCCAGTTCCACGCCGTCAAGGGCACGCAGGCCAGCTGGATCACCTACGCCGTCGACTGGACCAAGGACCGCATCGTCTGGACCGTCGACGGCAAGGTCGTCCGCGAGCTCAAGCAGCAGGACGCCGAGCCCAACCAGTACCCGCAGACGCCCATGCAGCTCAAGCTCGGCGCCTGGGCCGGCGGCGACGCCGCCCGCAACCCGCCCGGCACCGTCGAGTGGGCGCGGGGCCCGACCGACTTCTCCAAGGGGCCCTTTGTCATGGCCGTCCGGTCGCTCTGCGTCACCGACTACTCCACCGGCAAGCAGTACCGGTACAAGGACACCTCGGGCTCTTGGGGCTCCATCGAGGCCGTCGACGGCCAAGTCAACGGAAACGCGGGCGGCCAGAAGAACATCCCGACCGTCACGGCCACGGGCGCGTCCGCGCCGACGGCCAGCCACGCCACCACCTCGGCCCCCGGCGTGCCCGTCGGCGGCATGGGCAAGGACGGCAGCCCCGCGACCAAGACCCAGACCGGCTGGCCCTGGGTCGGCACCAACCCGCCCACCGGCGGCAGCATCCCCAGCGGCTGGTACATGACCCCCGAGGGCAAGATTCTGCGCTCGGCCGCCGCCGCGCTGGCTGCGCCCTCGCTGCTGCTGTCGGCTGTTTCGGCTTCCGTCGCAGTCGGTGCCGCCATCTTTATGGGCAGGGCTCTCTGAGCCATCATTGGCTTGTAATGTTTACGAGTTGAGAAATGGGAGATGACTGTATAATGACTGCATTAGAGATTGGGAAGTACCTTTTACGCATATAGACGTACATATATATATTTTATAGGGCCGCATGCCTGCGTTCCTGCAACTTCAGGACGGCAGCGGGAGTTTGGGATACATACGAGCAAGGGCATACATAGACTGCACATAGATGAACATTGAATAATGACGACTGCGATGCAAACAGCGCATCAGTTGCCTGCCTCTTAACTTTTGGACCTCGGTGAGGAAAACGTCTTCTTCTTAATGATTGAATTTAGCAACTAGAAATAAACTAAGCTATTGCAATAAATGTGTATGCGTCATATATATTTTGCTTGGCCACGGTCGCCAGCAACAACCACAACGTAATGATAGCGCCCACCTAGAATACACCCATAGTCGTGTAGCTCAGCGGAAGCTTGCACCCCATCCATCTCCGCTCCCCAGCTGTACTGTATCGAAATCTGTGGCAGGCATCAGAGGCCTTCTCTCGCCCTAAAACAAACGCCAATTTTCTGCTTCCCATTCTCCCGTGCAGCAAAAACGTATCATCGTACAATCTCATTAGTAGCCCGTTGACTTCTAATATCTGTCTTCGCGCGCCTTTTCCGTCGCTGGATGATGTACTCCCCTCTGCACAAGACGCCAGAACAAATTAAAATGATCAAACTCAAAAAAGACGAGAGAAGCAAAACAAAGTAGCAGGTACGTAGAAAAACTTGAGTCAGTAGCACCTCCCAGAACAACTGTATAGTATAGCCATGCGCTGTGCGTTCAATCTTAGAATTCCCAGTCGTCGGCATCCTCCACCGATTTGATGGCCCAGCGAAATTTGTCTCGCAAAGTCTTCGAGAAGAACTTCTCAATAGGAACGTCAAACTTCTTCGAAAAGACTACCGTGAGACGAGGGTCGATGTAGTTCTGTTTCACATGTTAGTTCCAGCTTCTGCGCGCCTTGGCTTTTTCTCGGGCAACTTACAATCTTGGAAGTACCCAGGGCTACTTCCTTGTTACCATCACGGTCTTCGGCCTGCGTCTCCAAAACCTTGACACGATCATCCAGCTTCTGCACAGCGGCGACAAATTTCTCAACAGTTGGGCCGCGTCCTTCAGCCTCGACCTTGTTCGACTTATTCTCCTTCTTGAACTTGGCCTCCAGTTCCTTAGCAACCAGGAGACGCTCCTTGAGCTCCTTCTCCGGCAAAGCCTTTTCCTTATCGGCCTTGCGCTTCTCATTCTCCTTTTCGAATTTCTTCGTGATTTTGGTGCGCTGCTCCTCAATCAAGAATTGCTGGTGCTCCAAGATCCATTCCTTGTCAATATCCTCATCAAGTTGGAAGTACGCAGCGCCCTTCTTCTTCTTCTGGCTCGGATCAATGTCAAGCATCATCATCTTGGTGCGCCACTGCTGATATCGTAGGCCCTTGATACGGTCGCCTAGCTTTTGCATCTGCTGCTCGTGGCTAGCACCGACTGTACGCTTGTGATTACAAAGAATGGCGACCTCTCGGTTGCAGTCATTGTAGAGTTTGACCTTCTCCATAATTGAGCCCTTGGAGCGAGGGTCCTTTTCCAGATCGCGAAGCAGCCTGGACATGGTAAAGGACGCGTTGTAGGTACGGAACACCTTGGCAGTGAGGCCTTGCATGTAACTGTTCAGGTGCTTGTTCAGCTGGGAGGTGGTCAGGCGATCGAAAAGATCGTCGCCATCAGTCTTTGGGGCCTTCTTGAATAGCTTCAAGTTCTTAAAGACTTGTGCATCAACCTTGGCAGTTTCGTTGTAGCGAATACTGTCTTTACCCAGGAAGTCGAAGGTGACGTTGTTCGGGGGTTCGAGAGTAATGTGTTCGTACTTTAACGAGCAGCAGCCTACAGTGTCGGCCTCATTCTCAGTATCCTTCTCGTTACCCGCTCTAAGCGCCAGTTTGTCAATCAGGTACATGGCAGTAGCTCTTTGACGGTCGGCCATGATTTCGCTCTTGAGTTCCTTGTTGTAATCGCGGCGAATCTTGTCGATGTGCTTCTTCAATTCACGCGCCTTTTCGAACTTCTTGTAATCACTTTGGCCCTTGACATCACTGGCAGCGCCAAGCATGACATACTTGTAAGCACCGTTGATGTTCTCCTGCCACATGGCAAGCCAGGTCGCCTTCTGATCATGCTGAACTGCCTTCCACTTATGCCCCTTAGGCGGCTCGGGAACTTTGGCGTCCTTGCCAATGTTGATTGTAATCTGCTCGGGCCAGACTCGCGCCTTCACACGGCCAGTCTTGGGATGCTCCCCTCGGCCACGGAATAAGCTAGGCGGTTCGACACGGAAGTTGCCAACCTTTTGCTTTCGTCCATCCCAAAGGCAGTACAGGTATGGGGCCTCCAGCTTGTCCTTCTCGGCTTTAGCAGCTTCTTTCTCAGCCTTGGACAGGTTCTTGTTCTTCTTAGCCTCCGTCTTTGCCAGCCAGTGATCGTACATCTTAGAAAAGTCGCACTTCTCCAGGCTCTTGATCGGCACCTTTTCTCCAGACAGGTTCTTAGCACCGCCAGCCTTCTTGATGATCTCGGAGAAGTCGTGGAAGAAGTTCTCACGGAACTTGGGGTTTTCCAGGTGATGAGAAGACGCAGGCGTCATCATTGCAACCCAGAAAGTAGCGACCTCCTCGGCTTCAAGAGGCAGGATTACGTCTTGGCCATCATACTTGAGCCTGACGTGCTTTGGGAGCGGCTCGTATGGAGCTGCGAACATGACACCATTGTGCTCCAGGGTTTGCCACTTGATGGAGTCATCCTCGGGCTTGGGAGCATTCCACCATTCGTAACCCTCCTCCTCCTCCTGCTCATCCTCGACAGCCTTCTTCTTTTCTTTAGCCGGCGTAGTCTTGCCCTTCTTAGCAGGCGTGGCGGCCTTGGCTTTCTTCGAAATCGGCGCGTCGGAATCGGATTCCTCCTTCTTTACGCCGTTGGACTTTCGCTTGGCGGCGACTCCATTCGACTGTCGCTTGTTCGCAGATGACTTCGCAAGCGGCACATCATCATCGGATTCGTCTTTGATGCTCTTTCTCGGTGTGGCTTTCTTCT
The DNA here is from genome assembly GCA_029218145.1 of Aphanocladium album. Classification (NCBI taxonomy): domain Eukaryota; kingdom Fungi; phylum Ascomycota; class Sordariomycetes; order Hypocreales; genus Aphanocladium; species Aphanocladium album. The sequence continues at coordinate 28,272 of JARDXD010001391.1, forward strand.
TCGCCTCCTTAGCGCGAAGAGCCTGCGCCTCTTTTGCGGCCGCGTTCTCGATGGCTACCTTCTTCTTTGCGAGGTGGCCCAGAGGCAAGTCATCGTCGGAGGAATCGATAACGGCTTTGCGAGGAGTGGGCTTGTTGGATTTTGATTTGCTGATGGGCTCGTCATCCGAATCAGACTGCAAAGCCTTCTTCGACCTTTGTCGCTTGGCCTGAAGCACTCGCATTAGTACCGAGAGGCGGCAAAAACCCATTCAAAAGGCCTCAACCTACCAAAGGTTCACCATCGCTGTCTGAATCATCCTTGTAGTCAATCTTTGTGATCGAAGTGCGGGATTTGCGCTTGTTGTTGAGAGGGCTGTCGACGTCCATCGCGTCGGAGTTGCTGCGACGAACGACGAGTCCTTCGCCGCCGCCAGATCCTTTGGGTACAGACCGATCGAGAGCCTTATCCATCGATGCGGTGACTCTTGCAGCCGAAACTGTTCGAGGGTGCTGGTCAGTGGGCGCGTTCGTGGCAAATGTTGAAGGGTGGACTCGAGAGGGAGGCGCATGAAGAATCTTCCGACTAGTCGCAAAGCGCGTATAACCACAAAAAACGTTCAAATCGCATCGATTCAAGCCTCCAGGATGCACATACCGTTTCCGTTTGACCTTGCAAGAGGCCTATCGTCGTCGGAGCTGCTGTAACCCATCGTGCCTAACGCGCCTGGAGTGCAGGTAACTAAAGTGTAGTTTGGCTGGAGCAAGAGCTGCGAGATGGGTTGAAGAGCGATTCTGCTGCGATGAGAGAGAAAAAAAGGAATAAGACGGTGCAAACCGACCCCTCCACGCCTAGTACAGGTGAAGAGGGAATTAAAATAGGCCACCTTAGACGGGAATGGGGGAAAATGTGAGGATTAAGTTTTTGGTGAAGCCTGGAATCGAGTGAGATCGTGCTGCGAGGACCTACCGCACCAGGCAAGCGCCGTTGGCACCAGCGGGTCACGTGAGAAAGTAATCCCGCCAATTTGCCGGGAAAATAGCGACGTGAGCAAAACGAGCCTGGAGAATCCACCTCAACCACCCGAACCACGATCCTCCCCCCCTTCGTCAATTGATCCGAGAAGCGCGATCAATTGGGTCACCGCTCGTTTGAGATTTAATCCGACTTCTCGAACTTTGTCAAGATGCTGTCCAGAGCGGCCCGCCCTGCCGTCCGCGCCGCGGTCACCTCGACTCGGTAAGTTACGGAACTGCCTCAGTCAGGAAATTTGGGGGAGAGCAAGCCCCGACGCAAGCTCCGACGAACTCGGCAAAATGCAGCAACGGCGAGCCCAATCGCGCATGCAGATTGACTACGAGCTGTCCGGCGCAGCTGGAGCATGCGAAATCTCTCGACAATGGTTTTTTTTACTGACGCGCCGCGATGATGCAGAGTTGCCCCGGCCGGTCCCAACAGCGCAGCTACCTATGCTACCCTCCGTGAGATTGAGGGTCGCCTCAAGTCCATCAAGAACATCCAGAAGATTACCTCGACGATGAAGATTGTTGCCTCGACCAAGCTCACCCGTGCTACCCGCAGCATGAACGACTCCCGCGTCTACGGTGAGACTTCCAACGAGGTCTTCAAGCAGGCCGAGACTGTCGTCCCCGAGGAGGCTGAGAAGAAGACTCTCATCATTGTCTGCTCTTCCGACAAGGGTCTCTGCGGTGGTATTCACTCTGGTATGAGCCGTTTCGTCCGCCGCCTCCAGAACGAGGGTGAGCAGTTTGACCTGGCCATCGTTGGCGAGAAGTGCCGTGCCCAGCTCTCCCGTACCAACGCCGACTCCATCCAGCTCACCTTTGCTGGTATCGGCAAGGACATTCCTACCTTCGCCGATGCTCAGGCCATCGCCGATCAGGTCCTCATGCTGCCCAAGGAGTACACCGACGTCAAGATTCTCTACAACCGCTTCATCAACGCCACCAGCTACGAGCCTACCTTCATTGAGGCATTTTCCGAGGATGCCATTCTCGCCTCCCGTATGTGTTTATCGGCGAAATGGACCCGTAAATAGATTCGCGAAGCTAACCAGATGCCAGCCAACATTTCCGCTTACGAGGTCGACGACTCCGTTCTTGAGAACCTTCGCGAGTACAGCCTTTCCAACTCCCTCTTCTGGGCTCTGGCTGAGGGCCACGCCTGCGAGCAGTCTGCCCGTCGCAACGCCATGGACGTAAGTTTTCTCTAGCTTGCGCAATCTCTTTGCTGCCGTATTTGCGCCATTTACTGACAGTTGAATCCACAGAATGCTTCCAAGAACGCCGGTGAGATGATTGGCAAGTACCAGATTCTCTACAACCGTACCCGACAGGCCGTCATTACCGGCGAACTCGTCGAAATTATTACTGGTGCCACCGCTTCGGAGGACATGTAAATGCTGGAGGTGCAATCATAACATTGAAAAGATTCCCTTTGTACCAATCTTTAGAGGTCTCGCCCGCTATGGGGGTCCCCCGTGTATCAAAGCCTCAATAAATTCCTTAGTATATCACTTTTTGGCCTTGTTACAGCTAGCATAAATGCGATTTCAATATTTTGTGATATTTATGCTCACTCAATATGATGCTTTATGATGCTATTAGACTATCAAGGTTGCACGGTGATTCTTTGGAGCCACCTCCTATTTAAAGCTTCTTGCCATCAAAAAAATGTACAAAACTTAACAAAACCTGTGCTTCTTCCGCTGATTCCAACTCCAGACAAACGCCAAAAGACAAACGGCGTATATACATATACACACAGGAAAAGGGTAAAAGATTAGAAAACGATTACACGACTTCAACAGAGCATTTTCTCTGACGCCATCTAAAACTCCATGCCGCTGTCATTATCTTCTGCATAGCTCACGTTTCGAGCACGACGACTCTTTGGCGTGAGAAGCATGCGGCTTCCAGAACCGGCCGCCGAGTCACCAGGTTCTGGTGTAAACGGGTTGCTTCTCTCGAAATCAGCCCGCACGTCAATGGCTGCAAGGTCCCATTTTTCCACCTCTTGGGCGTAGCTCGCCATCGCTTCGGCATATGCTTGCTTCTGCTCGTTGGCTTGTGTTTCAAACGGTCGGCGTTCCTCCTCGGAAGCCTCCTTCCACATGCGTGAGGTCATGACGCGCACCTCGTTTGGCATTGCTTTGGTTTTACCCGCCTTGCGATTCTCCTCGCATCGTTTGCGCGCTTCCTCAAAGTGCATCTTGCTAAAGAGCAGATATGCATTGCCAGCCACCTTGCCTGGCTGAACAGGTCTGTCTCCAAGTTTTGATCTCACATAGTCCCAAGCCTCAGTCTCATACGCGTCAATGCGAGCCTGACGAGGATCCCTTGCAGCCTCTTTCCTTTTCTGTAGGAGGAGAGAATCACGCGGTAGGATTAACGGTGTGGGAACCTCGATTGGTCCAAGAATACTCTCCAAGATCTCCGAAGCAGCTCGCAAGCCTGATAGATAAGCGCCATGAACAGTTGCGGGGTGAGTGCCAATGGTGTGTTCACCAGCGAAAAACAGGTTACCTAGAGGCTTCGCCATATTGTCGTAGTCCTCAGGTTGCATGTCTGGCGCTGCTGAAGAGTAACTGCCTCTCGCAAAAGGATCGGAGCCCCATCGAGTTACTACTGCTTCCAGCGGATGAGGCACGTCCGAGCCGAAGACACTGCGCAGTGTTTCTGTAGCCTCGCTGATTAAATCTTCGTTGCTTGAAGTCTCAGTGTCAAAGCCTGCATCCCCAGCCATTAGGGCGAGGAGGCACGGCATCCCTGTGGTATTTGTAACGTTGAACCATTGGAAAAAGCGACCGCGACTGCTGCGGTATTCATGTTGTGACGTGCTTCGAGGATCTGACGCATCTCTCAAAACGCCAAAGATGTGTCTGTCCGATTCCCAAAACACCTTGTCATACACCAGCACCACTTTGTTGAGAATGCCGAAACCTAACCTTTCAATAGCTTGCGCTTTCCATTCAGGCACAGGCGGGTCAAACTCGATGTTGCCGTGCTTCAAGACCCCAAGGGGCACCGTGCAGACCACAGAATCAGCCTCCACAGTTCTCCCGTCTTCACACTCGATGCTTGCAGCTCCGGTGGCCGAATTAGCCTGGTATCGAATGAGCTTCACAGGCGATTTGGCCGTAATATCCAATGGAGTCGGGCACTGAAGCAAACCTCGGGCCACGCTCTGATAGCCGCCGACAACCATTGTATGGCGACCTTCCCATTCGTTACCTGCGTCTATATCCCAAAGGCTAAGACTAAGATTGTGCAGGTTTGTAGCATTGCTGTACTCAAGGTTGGCAATATGCCAATTGATCAGTCTGTGGTCTAAAGGATTCAATTCGACCATCGACTTGTATTGAGAAATCGCAGCATCTAGCACTGAGCCTAAGGTCGAATCGGGATCGTGAACTGCATGGCTTAGATCCAAGTCCGTTTCCTTGTCGATCCCTGGTTTAAGCGTCCATCCCATTGAGGTCGCCTTTTCGGGAGCTTTAGAGGTAGCAGGTACCCCCGGCTCAGTAAAGATACGACCAGTCAACTTGTCCGAGGACACTGGTATGGTTGGTATAAGGTCTCCCATGTTTTGTTGCGATAGAGTTGCATCGCCACTTTGACTGGCTGTGATCTCTTCACTTTGGGCAATGGTTTTGCTGCCGTCCGTCGGGCTGTCCTTGCCCTCGTCTAGCAAATCACGATTGCCTTCCACCCATTTCACGGGCGCCATCTTGTATTTGTGTTCGCTTACACGATCGAGGCAGTCATTGTACAACTTCTCAATGAGTTGATCGCGTTCGGCATCGACTGGCTTTCCATCACTGTCGTATAGTGTCGTTTCCGCTTTGAGTGCATGATAGGGCAGGCAGAGCTGGCCACGTACTAAAATGTTGATGGGGTTGCCACGGTCAAATCCGGTGATAATCATTCCGCCCATTTCCGCAGTACATCGTTTGTTCCTGAATCCCTCCATGCGCGTCTTGGGCTGAGTTTTGAACTGGCGGGAATACACTCGCCCCCCAACCCTACCTCTACCCTCGAGGAGTATGACCTTGGGTATATCTTCACCGAGATCATATAAGCGGCTAGCATACTGCTGGAAAAGCCCCTCTAGTTGCCTTGCACATGATAATCCCGAAATGCCAGCACCAACAACTGCGATCGTTCTCTTTTTCTTGATCCGTTGGTGTTGCTTTGCTTTTGTTGCCAAACGACCTAGATCAAGACATCCAAAGTTGATGTACCCGCGACGAACAAGCCAGTCATAGCACAAGTTGGCTGCATCGAACCAGCGAGCATTTGCGCATCCTACAGCTTCTTCCCTTGTGACCCCTTGCCAGGGCTTTTGCAACCAGAGTCGCAGGATACTATTCCGAGCATTCAGGTATGTGGTCACCTGGGCATTCGATATATGATGTCGCAAGAGGAGGTATTCTTCGGTATGCAGAGCATATGGATTCAATCTTGAGTTCTCCGCCGCAATGATGCACTCAATTGCATGCTGCGAGGGCAGCATATCTTTAGGAATGGATGATTTAGGTTGAACGATGAAGTCTAATCGATCGCCATCATTTGAATAGCTGCGATGGGGTATTGTATGGGTCGAGAGATCGGGTATACGTTTTCTTGGGGTATCATTTTCAGCCGGCGTCGTCGCTTTACTAGAGAAAGATGATTGACGAGACGAGAGGTCAGACATCTCCGAGGCAAAAGATTCCGTTGCGCCATTGTTAAGGGACGGTAGGGGCATCTCGCAGTCTGATTTTTCAATTTTTACTTCGCTAGTCACAGCGTTAGTATTGTGAGAGTCGATACCATCTTAGCTCTATGTGGAGCACAAACCTCAAAGGCTGGCCGGTTGACGGCAGGCCGACAGGATCCAACTCCATCTTCTGGCGCAGCATTTCGGCATGAGCCGCAGATATGGATGTCGATGCATATGAGTTGTCATTAGAATGTAGCGTTGGATCTTGGGCTCGGGTGGTGACGGGCGGGATATTGCTCTCGGCCTGCACCGCGGCAACGTTGCTCAAGACTAATAGTGAGTCCATCGGCCGAGTATCGTCAGCTTCGTGTATGGATCCAAGGTCGTGTCCCGCCCTATATTGGCTATGAGCATCTGATTCCATTCTGGCGCCACGCAGACATGGTATTGGATGATTCGGGTGGGCGCAGATGCTGGGTGGTGTATCAGCATGCGCTTGTGGGCTGGCGCCTGTGAGAGTTCGTATGTGAGGGCCGTCACGCAGGGTTTACGACAGGACGCTCGGTACGACCATGAGGCGAGAGGGCTGTCGACCTTGATTCTAGAATTTTGCATGCAATTAGCCACGATGTCATCTCACTTTGGCTCACATATAAGCCGATCCAATGTCACTCACTTGGTGCGACCTCGCCAGGATGTAGTCTGTTTCGAACACGGGGCCCGACACCAGCGATTATGCCACCGAACCGAATCCTGTGGCTTTAGAGTCAAGGCAACTCACACAAATGCCACGATTTTCTTCTTTTAACGACGGATAGAGATGGGCTCCTGGAATTACAGCGTCCTCGAAGCCCCTCAGGTCGCCGAAACTACTGCCACGCCGAGTCACGTGCAGCAATATCGTCAAATCATTCTTTCCCACACCAGTGGGGCGGATCCCCATCTTGCCTTTTCCAGCCAACGAAGCTGGACAAAACCGGTCAAGACGACGAACGCAGCCAGATTCGGGGTAAGAAATGAAACAAAATCTACATAATTACCGTAATTTATGAAATTCTTCCATATAAGGCTTCGCGTTTTTCGAGAGCCTCAAATTAATTCCTCTAACGTAAGGCTGTACTGGTCAACTCTGCCACACCTATCTCTCCGTCGCCAGGCGAAATGGTGCACTGAGTCCCAAAAATGTTAATAGTATTATTTCAATTGGTTGCTATGCTTACTGTACATGCAAATCAAATCAGGTCTCAGAGGTAGACTGGTCGTCTTCTCTGACATATGACGCCTTCTCAATCGCTGCGTCCATCATCCTGTTGCCGCTAATTATTGAAGTGGTGCATATGACTATATTTCGTCGCTCTGACGATGAATGTTAGCATTTACCTGTCGCTCCATTTGTGTACAAGAGACTCACCCTCTTCTTGCTTGGCAATAAACCGCAGTGCGGCAATCTCAGTAAAAGTGATACCTCCAACGAAGACCACAAAGACTGTCTGCTTGTTGCCACTGCCAGAGAGTAAGGCGCGGGCTTTAACGGCCTTGTCTTCTCCCTTTTGAGTCTCATAGAATGTTTCGCCTCGAACATGCTTCACAGCCTCGTCGAATCCATGCCATCCTTGCGAGCCGCTCGCTGACAACGCAGCACCGGCAGTGGCTGCACCAGTGCCCTTGGTGATAGATTGCAAATATGATTTCTGCAAGATGCATTGTACAAGTCGGATGGAGAGCGGAGCATAACCACTGTAGACATATGAAATATCATCGGGGTCATCTTCTTTGACTTTGTCGACGATGAGGCGGAGTTGCTTTCGCAGATAGGTGTAGTTGGTCTTTGTGCCAGTAGTTCCAGCATTAGAGGCCATTGGTATCATTCCCGCCAGCGGAGATGAGCGGGAGAGAAATAGTTGCAGCTTTTCTAGGTTATTGAGCGTCAGCATATGCTGGTAGCCATAGCCCTGCAGAATGAGGCGTTTGAACTGGTCAAAATCTTTTGGCTTTATGCCGCCTGATATGCACGAGTAGACGCATAGCAAGCGTAGAGTTTCGCGAATCGGGGCTTCTCTGGCTATGAGCTCTTCAATGCCATCCAGTTGAGAGGACGGATCTGCGCCCGCAGCTAGATTTTGTTGAACCTCCAGCGAGCCGATGAATTGATCGCTTTTTGTATGCTTTATAATTTCCTCTGCAAAACCCGTGTGTAGGCGGACACTCTGATGCTCTTGCTGATATCCTGGTAGTTGGCTCACAAAGTCTTTGAGCTCGGCTAGAGTTTTGGTCTTGTGTTTGGTTTCGTAGTCGCTTTGGACCTGTTGCAGTCGGCGAGCAACTTTATTTAGCTGATTACCGACAACTGCGAAGTTGGAATCGCGCAGCTCTCCATATAGTTTGTCGGTACCATCCAGCACAACGGTGCGTTTCCGATTCTGTGACGTGTTTGACGACTGGGCTCCAGTGCCCACGATCGTGGTATCTGCCTTTGTCTGGTTATGTTGAATTTCGAACAGCTCATCGATCAAGCCCTCGTAAGTCAATTGTGTAAGTAGTGGTGTGACGAAGTCGACTTCGCGATCGATGATGATGACGCTATCGTTGGTCATGCTCGGGGTAAGCTTGGCGCGGCTGGTGTCGTCGCCAGCTTGTCCCGCCAATGCTTCTTGTCGCATACGAATCAGAAGATCGGCCACTTTCTTGGCATTGTCTCCTTTGCCAACGATCCTGGGGAACAGGCCATGAACGTGTTGAATATCCATAAGCGCTTTGGCTAATAAAAAGTTGGGCGTGATGTCTTTGTAGAGGTAGAGGTCGCGGAAGGAATCGTCGAGTTCGAGGGAGAGGACATCTTTCTCAAGTGGGAAAAATGAAAGAGGGATCTCGGATACATGTATATCGCCAAGGACGCCCGCTTCTTCGAATATTTGGTCGGAGACCAAGGTGCGGCGTGGAACCCAGCAGACATGGAACTCATGAGTCGATTGACTCTCGCGCTGTACTCGCTTGATTTGCTCTATTCATAAGTCAGTTGGTAAATAGCTTTTCAATCGTAGATGCCCCATGGCTGCCCGTACTTGCGATGGCTTCGGCTTGCCGAGCACACTCGCCTCGGGCGATGAAGACGATATTGTGCTGGCTGGCGTCGACATTATTGTTTTCCAGGACAAAGAACTTATCGACGCCGTATTCCTGGAGCATGGCGACCTTGACGATGAGGCCAATGGGTCCGACCAAGCTGCGATCAAAGACTAGATTTTTCTTGCCGCGGACCTGCACACGGAGACGGTTAGCTGATTGCTAGCAAAGGGCGAGCCAGCTGGTGTCGGGTCGCTCGTACGCCTTCGAGAAGGTAGAGCAAGTCCTTGCGGGCTTTGCCTCGGACTTGCTCGGTATTGAACTCTGGTCGGGGCGCCATGGCAGCTCACCGCGATCGTCGTCGGCGCTTCGGTACAGTTTCTAGGTAGGCGGCAGATTGGCGTGGTTGAAGGAAGGTTGGAAAGCTAGGTAGGTACTAGGTATCCAGCTCCGCGATTAGCGGGCGGTGAGACCTGGAGCTTCGCGGGGTGGCTCCCTGGCAGCCTGGGTGCATCACCCCACCAGACGTCATCAGTATCTGGGAGGAAAGCAGAACAGCGCGTTGTGATGTTCGTTTGTTTTGAAAATAGTACGCATAGTTAAATCAAAACAACGTATATACGTACTAGTCCAATTTTATAATATTTTCTTTAGGTAATATACAAGCTGCGGCGATGAACTGTTGCCTAATGTTAGGTGCCTGGCCACTAGGTTGGGGAACTACAGAATAGAGTCCCTGGTAGGCAGGTCACATAGACGGCAACTATTTGCTGAAATTGTGTCAAAATCTTTCGTTTGTGTTGACGTAAATCTCTCCTTGCTTTATATAATCATGAATCGTGAAGAAATGGGCGAACGCTTGAAAAGAATGCAGCTTGCATCGCTATTGTTTAAACAGAGTTGTCGTGGTAGACAAAATCAATGTCACGAGGGCGACGTCGATTACCCTTGACAAACTGCTCATCATCGGGAGGGCGTTCGTTCTTTGAGTTGCTTGTCAACATGCTCTGAAGGCTCATGCAGACGCTTTCCGCACTTTGGACTGGACTCCAGCCCTGGCTGCCGAGCAAGTCCAAGCAGATAATGCCATTCGAGTAGATGTGGGGGTGCATCGGGATGGCCCGGTCTGGTCCCTGCTCAAAGGTGGCCTCAGGAGGCTCTATACAGTTCAGCTGTCAGCCAGGATCCTGATACTTGATTCAAACAGAGAAAAGCCTACCAATAGGGTACGATTCGCCAAACACAATCTTAAGACGGAAGATCTGGTTGTTGTAGAGTGGGTTGCTGTCGAGTACGCGAATGTCGAATTGCCACTCTCGCATGTCTTCGCCCGTGACCAGTTCGATGCCCGGTGGCAGCCCCTGTCTTTCGATCTTGCGGGTTTGTTAGCTTGGCGTCGTAGATGGGCATAAAGAATAGGGTCTGGTAGATACCTTTTGGCGTTCCTTGGAGACTCGGCCTGCGCGCAACGACGCCATTCTGGCGGGCTATCAGGAGTCGGAATAAGGATTGGCGGGTGTGAACTCGCTGTATGCAGTCTCTCGTGAGGTTGACGAGCAGGTCTGCAGAGGAGAAACAGACAGCAAGCTCGAGTCAGGGCGGCGGGCAAGACCAACAGGCGGCTGCAGAATCAGAGGCCCAAGGTTGGCGGGCGGGCGCTTTTTATTAGCCCAGTCGCGGCGCGCGGTGGGTCACTGTGGCCATTCCGCAACAAGTGACAGTGCGACTATAGCGGATATCTGTAGAGTAGCTCAGAGCAAAGAGACGGCATGTCACAGTCTTGTGTTTTTGTACATGCGTGTCACAGTATTCTGGAAGCAGACGATGGATGACAGGCTCGGGCAGAGATGAGGTGTGGGGGCGCATACGCAGGTGAGCAGTTGGACAATGAAGTGGTTTGCTTGTGGCGGTACCTTATACAAACTCATTGATCTGGCTGGCTACCTACCCGTGCGTCATTGGAGCTAGTGAAAGGCAGAAAGGACACTATTAGATTGATTGCGCAGGTGGACGCCTTGCCTTTCAGCCTCACTTTCTGGGAAGACACGGCTGGCGAAGCATGTCGCTGAGGCTGGGAGGAGCGCCCTTCGTCGCATCATGCATTGGGCCATTTATTACTCTGACAAGGCGGGAGTCGGCATACAGGCGTTATTGACTGTTCGCAGCCACAGAAAGACAATGTCACGGACGAGAAAGAATTATAAAAAATAAAATAAAATAAAAAGAGCGACCCATCTGCTCAGCCACAGGCGAGGCTCGCGATATTGCTACGATTGGCTTGTTTTCACCTAAATGCGGCCGCTACAGGGAGGCCTCGAGTGGCCCCTTGAGCCTGCTGAGCCACCTTGGCCCGCGAAGGTGGTCCCCTGGCCAAGGCTGAGCCCAGTGGAGGTGCTGCTTTGATACGCCCAAGGGCCGCCAACGTAGTGAGCCGCTGTAAGCTAGGTTCTATGCTGCATGCTCAACTGCTCAGTGACAGATTACTGATAGGCCCCTTGTTAGTGCTCGCACCGCATTTGAAACCTTGGGCCCCGTTAGCAGTGCTCTTTGGTACGGTATGTAGTGCCCGATTGACCAGCAACAGCTCCGGATTGTACCTAAGGTATGTCGCGCTCCAGCACACACACCTTTGCCCAAGAGGGGCCGGGCGGCTGAGCGGGCCACTCCAGGGAGGGGCATTTCCTTGTGACGCTCGCAGCAACCCCCAGGGCCTTGTACTTAACTTCTGACCCTCCCAGTTTCTCTCGCGCGTTCCGAGAAAAACGACGCTCTTTGCTTCTGACCCATCTATATACGATAGAATTAAGCTCGAACTCGGTCGCCTCGCCCCTCGAATACCAGCTTCACCGATCCTACCTTAAGCAAGCCGCTAGCTTCCCTATCAAGGCTGGGCCTCGCGGTCGCAACCCCTCCTCAGTCGATTTCTTGATACCCCGCCATAAGCACGAACACGAGCAACCAGAAAAAATGAGTTGTATGTTTTTTGCCCTGAATGCTGCTTGAGCAAAGAGCCACGACGCGCTCTTGTGCGAGGAAACGGCGCAGGATGCGCTCGTATGCGCGGGCTGCGTGTGCGCCGTTGCTTCTATGAAACGCCCTGCTGACCTGCGCCATGAATAGTCTCCGGCATGCTGCACAAGCTGGGTGGCCAGCCCGAAAGCTACGAGAAAAAGTACGCCATTTCCAAACCACAACGAGATTACTAAAAAACAAGGCGCTAACTTGCATCGCCGCAAGATCGAAATACAAGTTTGGCAGGACTCTCGGTGCCGGTACCTATGGTGTTGTCCGTGAGGCCGACGGACCCAATGGCAAGGTCGCAATCAAGATCATTCTCAAGAAGAATGTAAAGGGCAACGAAAAGATGGTCTACGATGAGCTCGATATGCTCCAGCGACTTAGGCACCCGCACATTGTCAAGTTTGTTGACTGGTTTGAGTCAAAGGTACTTGTGCCCGACACCGATCGAATACATGCATACGTTCAGTCAGACCAGCATTACTGACCCCGTCGCAGGACAAGTTCTATATTGTCACCCAGCTCGCAACCGGTGGCGAGTTGTTTGACCGCATCTGCGACCAGGGGAAATTCACAGAAAAGGACGCTTCTCAGACCATCAAGCAGGTCCTCACAGCCGTCGACTACCTGCACAGCAACCAAGTCGTCCACAGAGGTACGCCGCAACTTGCGCCCGCACATGGCGTCACACCCGGATGTCAACTAACACGCCCACCCAGATCTGAAACCCGAGAACCTGTTGTACGTCACTAAGGATCCCACCTCCGACTTGGTTCTCGCCGATTTTGGTATTGCAAAGACGCTTGACAGCAAGGAGGAGACTCTGCAGACCATGGCTGGTTCTTTCGGCTACGCCGCTCCCGAGGTCATGAACAGAGAGGGCCACGGCAAGCCCGTCGACATGTGGTCCATGGGCGTCATCACCTACACTCTCCTCTGCGGCTACTCCCCCTTCCGCAGCGAGAACCTCGCCGACCTGCTCGAGGAGTGCACCCAAGGCTCCGTCGTCTTCCACGAGCGCTACTGGAAGGACGTCAGCGAGGACGCCAAGGACTTTATTCGCTGCCTCATCGTGCCCAACCCCGACAGGCGCGCCACCAGCCAGGAGGCGCTGCGACACATCTGGCTGAGCGGCGAGAACGCCACCGAGCACGACCTGCTGCCCGAGCTGCGCCGCGCCAAGGAGGCCCGCGCCAAGCTCAGAAAGGCCATCCTCGCCATCCAGCTGCAGAAGCGCATCGCCCGCCTCCGCTCCGAGACCGACGGCGACGACGACGACAACGACCTGCAGGACGCCGCGCAGAATGTCGAGACCACCGGCCTCGCCAAGGCCTTCTCCGGCGTCAGCGTCTCCAGCGGCAGCAGCGGCAGCAGCGCCGCCAGCGACGCTGCCAAGAAGCCCTCTCTCAAGGACACTGTCAAGAGCGGCGCCGTCTTCCGCGAGGTCGTCCTCGCCAAGGTTCGCGAAGAAAAGGCCAAGAAAGAGGCTGCCCTGCAGACGGACGAGGACCTCGTGCAGGAGGCCCGCCGTCGCAGCTTCAACGCGCAAAACTCGTAAGTAGGACGGGGGATGGAAAACCAGAACGGGCAGATCTCCAAGGCGACGAGGTCGAGTCTTTTTATATAACGAGGCAGAATGCTACGAGACAAAATTCCGCGAGCACTTATCAATTTCATGTTTTACTTGCAAGGGCAGTTTTTCATTTTTCGTTGCTGTCCTTGCGGGGGTTGGAAAACGAAACAAGAATGCGTGGCAGTGGCGCATATGTGTTGCCACCTTGAAGGGTCGCTTTCCGTTTTTGAATTGTCGCATTTGCAGTGTCCTTCCTTCTTTTCTTTCAGCATTTTCTCATGCGTGTATGTGTCTCCGCACGTGGGTAACAAAAGAATTATCAAGTGATATCATGAAGTGGCATTGGCCACTGTTTATATTATGGCAGCAGCAGCACGACTTTCTAGTCTGCTACTGTACCTATTTCTTTTCGCCTCTTGAAATAGAAGCAGGCTGTCTGACAAATCTCCTATCATATGCTATATCATCATTATCATTTTCCCTTCGATGGGCTATAAGCCAATCTGTCGTCCATCATCGTACAAAAAGACTGTTTCACATAAATCGTAACTAGTGTTTCCAACATGACACATTATCAGAAAGCGCCGGGCATCTTTTCAACAGCTTCCATCACCAGCGACGGGGTATATCGTGTATTAACAGAGCATGTCGGCCATGACTTGCTCGCGAAACTCTTCATAGCGTCTGGCGTCAAAACGCTTGCGTTGCCAGCCATTTGCGCGAAGTCTTTCAATTCGTGAGCGGAGTTCAAGTGCGCGCATATCCTCATCCGCCGGAACAGCCGTCTTTGCAGTCAAAGCTGAGGTGATTTCTCTATCAATGGCAGCGAGGTGAGATGCGATTTGGCGCTGGATACTGTACAACATGGTGCAGTATCTCTCCAAGGACTCCCGTGACTCCGAAAAGGGCAACTCTTCATCAGGCATCTCTCGTGGAAAGGAATCTCCATCGACACTTGGTGTTGGAGAGAATGCTGGGCAAATATCGGGCATGGTCTGCACGGAAGGTGGAAGCGGGTCAAGCGGAATGTCTTGAACAGGGGATGCGCGGCCGCTGCCTGGGTCCGAAAAGCCAAGTGTGGGCGAGTCTGGTCGAACACCAAGCTGGCATTCAAGCTCGTCCGCGAAAGCAACCTTTTTCTTTCTCTTTATTGGTGTGCTGCTACTTGACGCAGCCGAGGGCGTAGGAGACGACATTCTCGTGGATGTAGACAGGCACGAGAGACATGATTCGATAGGGGAAGAGAGACTAGATGATGGTGACATAGGCCGTGTAGTCATTTCGAAAGCTTGCTCATCGGCAACTTTTGACTTTTGGGATGCAAGGTTGTAGTGTTCGCGGGCTTGCTCGAGGAGTTTGAGGCGGTAGGATGAGCCGAGATGCAAACTGCGAGCCTGCATTTCCAATGATGTGGCAGCATAGAAATGGAGATAAATCAAGTATGCTGGTAGCGCATTGTCCTATACTGATGTTAGAGCGGATCATGCGCGTATTGGTGGCTAGATTGATTGTATTGGAAACGTACCCGAGTCTTGACATTCTTTAGGAGTTCGATACAGCGAAAAGAGCAAGGGCGATATCGTTTGGTGCTGTAGTCCCGTTTGACCTCGGCCAGTGCCCTCTTCCATTCCGCAGCAGTGTATGGAACATCTTTGAGCGATGAAAGCGCTTTGACGGCTGGGCGTCTATTTGTCATGCGCGTGTTTTGTGAAGCAATCCAGCTTTGAAGAGGTGCTTGGTCTGCCTCCATTATGAAGCCGCTGCGGCGAGACACCGTTGTTAGTCCCATAGGGACCGGCTGAGCAAGCATTGCCATGGTAGGAAAAGAATCAGAAGCGAGGATGGGGGCGGTATCGGTGCTGAAGTCGAAACGTGATTCTGTAAGTGTTGGCGGCTGGCAGCTGGCAGGTGCAAACGTGGGCTGCACCTCTGCTTAAAACAGCCTGGAGCAAACAACCAAAAAAAGTCGCGACAGCTGTCAGGAAGCTAACAAGGGCAAAGCCTCACAAGATCGGAAAAATAGAGGCTTCTATTTTTGTCTCCCGCGTGGTCAGTGACTCGACCGGTTGCTGTTGATACCAAGGACGCACACGCACAGCGCGGCCGTGTGAGTTTGTCCCTAGGCAAGCTGAAGGCAGCCAATGGCGGGACTGAAAGTGAGACCTGGGGCCGCGATGTCTTAGTCCCTGACTCTCGGAGCTTGGGCAGCACAATCCTTTGTCTTTTCAAAGGAAACAAGAGGCAAACAGGTAACTTTTGTATATCAAGAAACAATTGCGTGGCTGACGTGGACGCAGAGCACAAGACGGACAAGGCGCCTTTTAAGAAAACATGCTGGTGAAACGCAACGCTTGGGGCAGGGGAGCGCGACGCCACCAGCCTGCACACCTTCCTGGGGTCAGGGCAGCAAGGAGCCAAGGTGCAGGGGCAAAAACTGGTCCCAGAATGCAACACGCCGCAAGTCAAACAAGCAACAAGCACGCCAGCTTCTGCGCTGGCGCTGGAGAAGTGTCCACTTGGTGGTCGCCCATGGCGAAGGACCTGGCCAAACTGGCCTCCAGCCGATCGGTCCTGGGCGACGACTGTTGCTCCATCCTGGCCGCCGTCACATCACTAAGGCAGTCGGGACCGCGATAAAAAGCAAACAGTGCCTGAGCATTCTCCGAGGGCAACGAACCCCCTTTCAAGCTAGTCATTGTCATTTCCCAATTATGCTGCTGTGAAAACTCTGAGCAGAAGAGAGTGCGTCAAAAAAGAAAGCAAGTATATACTTCTCAAGCTCAGCATCGACCATTATGCTAGTTAACACAAAGTTGCCTTATTCCTCTCAGCTTGGCGGTTCTCGCCTCGGCATCAAAAATATTGCGAACATGGCTGCTCTTCTACGCAAATGCCGAAAAAATATTTTGCCAGGATTTAAGTGAAGTTGCCATCATGATTTTACCGGCACGAAAATGGATCTCTGCGCTGGTACCGACATGCCCACACTGCCACCCTGGCAAATCGATGCGGCCGTGTTACATGGCATCATGACAGCGGCAGCCGGAGCCTGGTGCCCTGCCTTGCGATCAAAGCGCTGGCGCTATCACCCGCAGCGTGCGACTGGTCGTGTCTGACAGCAAATCTACATGTACATGGAAACTGTACTTATGTAACTCAAGGTTGCATGTGTATGTTCCAATTCACTGAGTGCTTTAGCTGATTTCCTGTAGCAGCTAGAGTGAGTTGATATTCAAGACTGGATATCGCCAACGCTACAAACAACCCTGGTCCACAGGCCTGTGCGCTTGCGGGCAACGTCTTTCTTTTGGCGTTGTCATAATCCTTGTCCCTCTCTGCATGGACGCGAGTTGCCAGTACACGGACTCAGCGGCCACAGCCGGGTGAAAACGTGGAAGAACAATGGTCGATCCCTCATTTTGCTGAATAGTTGTCTGAGACGAGTACATCGCCAACAACGTCGCTGATCCACCTGCCACCTGCCCTCTACAGCAGCCCTGTGATGCCCAATATGGAACGCACTAGACGGGAATGGCGCAGACCAGCTGTCACTTTGAGAGGCCGCGCCGCTCTCGAGCAGCAGCCACTGGTCAAGGCAGCGTCATGGGACGAAATACGACGCCCGAACGGGCTGGTCATTGATCAGTGCCAAAGCCCGCTGCCACATTCGTAGGCTGGTGCTGCAACTGGCGTTGTTAGCGCTGCAAGAAAGGCGCTCTCCATGCGGCGCACAGATCCCCTCCTGCTTCGACGCCTCGCTCTTTTTGCAGCACCCCCTTGTCGCAGGAGAAAACAAACAAGTCAAAAGATGGGGTGGGATTTTTACTTTAGCTACATGACAAGTTAAAAGAGGCAACAAAAATGGAAACATTGGAACCTGGTTTTTACTTTGGCTCCGATGAGGTGGTACCAACCAGCTTGCACGCAGAAGCAATTATGAAGGGTTTTTGGCTGGTCGCTACGCGCTTGCGCTGCATCGACGGAATCCTCTCTCCGCAAGGTAAGGGAGCTTTGGTTTGCAGAAGCGCATACCAAAAACGTGAGAGATTGGACGGCTGAAAGTCTTGCTGCGTTCTTCTGGTCCTGCAGCTGGGGTTGCATTGAAAGGCCGTTTTGTGGCCCAGCAAAGTGGTCCGACTGAGTGGGTTGGTCACCGAGGCCGCAAAAGAAAAACGGTCGCACCGTTCTCCATATTTAGACGTTGCAATTGCTCTAGACGGTTGTGTGAGAGCACATAAAGAAAAGGAGCCCAGCATTGCTAGATCAACTAGTTGGAATGAAAGAAGCCAAGAGATAGCAGTGCAATGACCATCAGTGTCATGAACTGTCACTGCGTGGCCCCCACTCTCCGAGGGTCGCAAAGGTGCGGGCTAAAACACTGCCTTGTTTTAGGTTATATGACTTGCGAAAAGAGCTCACTGGTGCGGTGTACTAAGACGAACATTATCAAGGTGGCAACACATATGCGCCACTGCCATGCATTCTTGTTTCGTTTTCCAACCCCCGCAAGGGTGAGTGATGTCTTCCCCTCCCACCAGCTAACCTCATGGGCCACCCGCTTGCATGAACAAATCAGGGCATGATGGATGGTGAGAGCAGGGATTGCGCTAAAATCGACCGCAGGCGTTCGTGTTAGACCATCGCGGATACCGCCGTTTTGAAAAAGGGTCCTCATCTTAAATGCCCTTTTTTTTTGGCCCTTGAGGTAGCCGGGCCTTGCAAGATGGCCGCTGGTTGCTCATCATGAGATGGACAAGCGACGGGCGAGACAGCCGCAAATAGGTCAGACCAAACCAAAAAAAACCGCCCGTTTCCTTTCTTACGGAAACTGCGTCTCCGATTTTGGCCACGGATAGTTCTGATGGCAATTGGGAGGTGAGAGTGTCCACAGGGTTCCGACCGCAAAAGCGCCGTGCGACAATACCATGCGCGCCGCCGCATTGGCCAGACTCGAAAATATTGCCACCGCTAGAGCAAATATTTTATTCTTCCCGGCCTCAGTTTAGAAATTCATGGCAGCGGTGAATTGTACGTTTGGGCGGTCGACGGAGCAGCAATTCTCCATGGCGGGCGCGGACCTGTAAAACAGGTCTGATCTGCCAGATTTGCAGCAGCAACTAAATGTAGAGAATTAGGTACGTAACATTTCTGATGAAATAAAACCTGAATCATGCTACATTCGACTTCTTTTTTTATCATTTCCAGTCTAACCCATGCGGCACTACTACTGTTCACGGGACAGTAAAGCAATGTCATGGCATTGGTCTACCACTTCGAATTGGAATCCACAATCTATTCGTACAAATTCATCACAAGATTACGGGACAGAGAAAGTGAAAAAAAAAGATTTATTTTTTGTGGCTTATCTTGTGTTTACCATTCCATCCGCCCCCTTCAGCCAGCCAACGCACCCATGAATCTTCCCTTATGCCAACGCCGTACCGGAGTGTATTCGTTCGGTCCGCCGGTGGCGTCGTCTGCTTCGTCACAAATCGTAAAAGCTCGAACTAAAAAAAGCATTTTACTAGTTATCAGCTGACGCTGGTATGTGCGAATAGAAATGTGAAAGAATCCCGACTCTGTTTTCTTCTTCATTCTTCTCAGGTAAAAGTCCCGTTTGGTGTTTTTGGATCATCAATCCGCCTAGGCGTCAAGCTCTCCTTAATTCTTTCATCATTGGAGGAAGGCATTTCTGCGTAAGAGCAGTACAAAGTCCTACCTTTTATGTTCTGTGATGAAATGCATGGCATCAAGGCCAGACAGGAGTTCGTTCTCTGGGTCGAGGTCTGCTTTACATGCAGTCTGAGAGCATGAGATACTGGCCAAGTCCAATATATGGATAATATGTTGAGCTAAATGCAGACATAAATGGCAAAGACGGAATAAAAGTCGCAGGCGAAAATAGAGGTACAACGGGCGCGGCGGGAGATGGATGATGAACGAAAGAAGTCTGGGAGCAGCAAGGAAGAAATGGAAATAAATAACTGCCAGTTGGTATAGCATCAGACTGAAAGAGTATACAGCTCTCTAGGAAGTCATGGTAGACGACATCGTTGTCAGGGCAAGTGCCTACAAGGGCGAGGACAGAACGGCAGAGGGTGGTTAGAAGGCCAAACGATTTCTCACGAGGCAGGTAACTTTCAGCTGCAGACAAGGGGGGGGTTCGATATATTTGATTAGAGTATGCTAAGTCCGTTCAATTTCGATTGTCGACGACTAGGTCCCATTCTCGAGCCGCCTTGCTCAAAAACGCATCACGTTGTGACGCCTTCCTCTGTGGGAATGGGGCTCCTGCTACACCACGACTGCATAGCACAAGTTGACTACACTTTTGACGGACTTCTACGGTCCATTTTACTACCACAAGATACCCAGTTTTGTGAGCATGCTAGTGCTGTTATTTTTGTTTCCTTAAAACGGAGCGAGATATGCAATGAACAGAAGCTATTGGCGAAGACGTGCGGCTCATGCGCAGCTGACTTCAAAACGCTACGATAGCGATTCAAGTTTATCTTGCCCACAGGCCATCTAGATAGCTTGCTGTGATGCGCAGGGCTGGTTCAGTAGGTGCGTAGAATCTAATATGGGATTGCAGCTTGTGAACCGCTCGGCCGCGGAAGTCCTCAGTCGCGTCTTCTCCTACAGCAGCAGACATGTGGTTGGCTTACACGCCACAAGGCTGCGTACCGAGTTATTGTAGTTCGAGTTTCTGATTTTTTTTCTGGTGTGTATTTTATTTTTTTTACTTTATGCCTCTGTTGGGCCCAATGCTTGATACTCAAGAGTTGCATTTTCGGTCTATAAGCAGATGGCTCCCATTTTATGTTCCCTTTTTATTTCGTGTCCATATCATTTATTGTGTCGCAGCAGGCGCATCGGCAGCGGCAGGGGCGTCCTCCGACTTGATGCCGTCGACGACCTTGAGGCCTTCGGCCTGTTGGACGACGCTCTCAAGCTCCTTCTTGCGCTCCAGACGGACTCTGACTTCTTCCACCATCTGGTCGAGGCTGACGAGGATACCCTCCTTCTCGGGGTGACCGTCACGGAGACCCATCTCCTTGATCTTGACGTTACCTTGAGCCACTTCGTCGTCACCGAGGAAGATGGCAAAGGGCACACCGTTGGCCTCGGCAGCCTTGAACTGCTGAGGAACTTTGGGCTTCACTTTATAGAGGAACTCGGCCTGGTTAAACTTGTCAGTGAATTGTTTGCGGATATGGTTTATACCTCAAAGAGTGTGTCCTAGAGTGGGATGGGGTTATTTACCTTGATGCCACCCTCCCACAACTTGGCGCAGACGGCCAGACGCTCATTGACAAAGCCCTTACCACCAAAGGCCATGACGTAGACATCAACCTCGTTGTTGCGCACCTGTGTGGCAGTCTTGTCGGCAGCCATTCTAGCCTTGGTGATGGAGAAGATGCGGTCGACGCCGAAAGAGATGCCGACGCAAGGAATCTGGTTCTTGCCAGAGAACATGCCGACCAGGTTGTCGTAGCGTCCACCGGCAGCGACACTGCCAACGCCGACGGTAGGATCGTTGGAGCGGTCGTCATCCTCACCACCCTTGCCCTTCTTCTTAGGAGCGGGTGCAGCAGCACCAGGTGTCGACTGGGGAGCCGAGCCCTCTGTGACGACCTCATAGATGAGACCAGTGTAGTAGTCGAGACCACGAGCGAGGCCGAGGTCAAAGGAGACGCGGTCGAGAACGTCAAAGGACTCGAGGTACTCAAAAAGCAGCCCCAGGTCAGCGATACCAGCCTGCATGGAAGCGTTGGCCGACAGTTTGGGGTCGTTTCGGAGCTTGTCGAGCAGGTCATGCTTGCCCTTGTGAATCACCCACTCGCCAATGCGGTCGGCGACTTCGCCGTCGAGGCCTTTCTCCTCAGTCATCTCCTTGCGGACATCAGCCCAAGGCAGCTTGTCGAGCTTGTCGACCGCCGAGGAAATGGTTCGGATCTTGTCCTCGGGGACGCCGCAGACCTGGAAGATGCCGTCGAGGATCTTGCGGTGGTTGAGCTTGATTGTGTAGGACTTGTTCCAGCCCAGACCCTCAAAGACCTCGCAGATGATGCGCAGCACCTCGGCGTCGGGAAGCATGGGGTCGTAGACGCCGGCAATGTCGAAATCGCACTGGTAGAACTCACGCATGCGACCCTTGCTCATGGCGGGCTGGTCGCGGCGGTAGACCTTGGCGATGTGGTAGCGCTTGATGCTGCTGATATCCTTGTTCATCGCGAGGAAGCGGGCAAAGGGCACCGTCAGATCGTATCGCAGGGAGCAGATCTCGCCACCCTGGTCGGCCAGGTCGTAGATGAGCTTGCTGTCCTCGCCATACTTGCCGGACAGGATCTCCTTGAGCTCGAAGACGGGGGTATCGATGGTGACGCCGCCGTGGCGCTTGAAAACCTGGGTGATTGTGCTAAAGATCTTGTCGCGAATGACCATGTCCTTGCCATCCCCTGTGCGCAGCAAGAACAAATCATGTATTAGCCATTGCGATCATGTTTTGGGAAAGAAAATGAGGGGCAAAGTGCACGACCGAGGGGTGGTGCTGGTCGTTGGCGATGTGCGTTGTGCGTTGTCGCGAACAACCTGGCGATGGCGGGGGAGGGGTAGTTGGGAAGTGACCTTACAATCCTTGGTGCCCTTGGGGGTCTTGAGCTCAAACTTGGATTTGCCGCCCATGTCGATGGTGTTTTCGTCGTGTGGTGGCGACGTTGAGTAGAAGCAAACAGCAGAGGAGCAGACGGCGAGGGGGGGTCGAGGCCGCAGGGAGTGGGATAGCAGCCGTGCTGGTCGAATAGACCGAAAAGTTGCCAAAACGGTCTTCATCCGCAGATGACGCCTCTGTAAAAAACCTAAGCCCTGTGGTGCCTTTTCTACCTCCTGCACGAGGCCTGGTGTTGTGGAGCTTGGGACGACGTGCAGAATTCAACCATGGCCCGTCGCCGGTGGCGGCCACCCCGCTGGACTAGAATCGCTGACTCACCCGCGCCGAGCCGGGCGTGGCGATGGCGTCGAGTGGACAATAGCCTACCCTATACCCAATTGACGGCTTGATGGTGATCCGTAAAGCCCCTAGTAGTCTATGAACGCTAATAAGGAACAAGTGCTATGGTGCTTTGAATGTAGCTTCGCCAAGATGTCGTGTCTTGTCCCCGATGTGTGCTTCAGTCTGGCGGCTTGGAGCTGGACTCAGTATTGACATTCAGTACGCTAATGAGCAAACCCTTTGGGACAGGGACCAACAAATTTGGCTACTTCTATTCACGATGACCTTTCTACTTTTTCTTTAGTCTATTAAAAGTTCTCACTTAGCAACCCATACCCCAATCCCTAAATTCACTCATCTACAAAATAATGATGCTTCAAGCTCCAGAACTCCCACAAAATCCAAAGTCAAAAAATGCGATTATGCTTTCGGAGTCTTCAGATCCCAGAGCTTCTCGAGCTCCTGGATGATGAGATCGGATTGCGTCATGACAAAATCGTGAGTACCCGGGAGCACCTTCCAGTAGACATTATCACGGCCGCCGAGCAGAGGAAGCCCATCCGCCTCGTAATCCTCCAAGTTGATAATCTCGTCCTTCTCAGCAAGCAATACGGCAGTCGTACCGGGCTTGCGCTGCGCGAGGACCTTCCAGCTCTCCTGTTGGTGCGTCAGAGGCGCATGGCGAATACAGGACATGAAAGCAGGCACGAATCCGAGATGATGCGTGACCATCCAGCGAACATAGTACGTCACGCGTTGCTCGATGGGGAGGTTGGGAGAGTCCTCGCCACCAAGAATCGTACCAGGAACCTCAGCGGAGGCTACCTTGGCAGCAGCTTCAGCCTTGCCACCTACAGCGGGCTTAGGAGACTGCTTGGGCACCTTCCTTTTCGAGGCGATGGGCTGCTGCAGACGACGGCTGGTGAGACTGTGCAAGATGCGCTCCGGGATGATGCCCGAAGAGAAAACAAACTTGGTGATGCGGCCGAAGCGCTCGGCGCGAATGAGGCCGGCGGGTGCAAGCAGCACCAGAGACTTGACCATGTTGGGGAAAGTTCCAGCGAAATGAGCGGCAATGCCACCGCCGAGAGAGTAGCCAATGACATTGATCGAGTTATCGCCAGACCAAGCAAGAGGGCTGGAGCCAAGAGCCAGAAGCATCTGCGTGACGTAGAGGCGAGCGTCATGGGGGATGTCACCAACACCGTCTGAGTAGCCTCTGCCAAACAGATCCTGATGGGCATGTCAGTCATGCCCATGGAATCAATGTTGAAAAGACTTACAAAAAGCATAACGCGGCAACCTCGCTTAGCGAGATCGTTGGCGATATAGGTGAGGGTAATGCACGACGTGGTAATGCCGTGAACAAAGATTACTTTTTGACCATCCTCAGGGCCAAATTCATAGACACGAATGGATCCATACTAGTAAGGAGCAGAGTTAGCTACTGTAGACTGATCATGGACGAATAGAAAAAAGTGCGCAACCTACCGGCGTCTCGACATCCCGCGCGCCGGGAAACTGATCTGGCTGATATACCAAGTCGCGCGTTTCTTCCTTGCTCAAGCGCGGCAGTGCAGTCTTGAGCGGGCTTCGAAGGACCTTGGCCCAGCGCGGCCACAATACCTCGCGCGAAAGAATGAGTATTGAGGCCGTGACCACAGCCGCAGTAGTGGCGATGGCGGCGGTAGAGGTCACCGATTCTGAGGCTGACATGATGACGCTTGTGAGTGCGCGACAAACTTTGTTATAAAGATGTTATATGTGGCGAAGATGTTTCCTTCTCCCGTTAAAAGAAAAGAGCTTCCCGGTGACCAAAATAGGATAAATGGACAGAAAATGACAACGAGAGAGCGAGGGGAGCGGGAGATGCTGCCTATCGCTGGGTTGTTAAACGCCCCTTCAGGACAGGGGGGGTTAGCTGCAAGCCGCTGCAAGTAAGAGTGAAACAAATAAAGGGATTTCGTGTGGCTGCAAGAGGCAACTGCTCGTATGTTCGTCAGAGCTCTAGTGCGCAAGTCGACAATCAGGGAAAGAATGAATGAATGAAGAGCAAAGAAAGCAAGAGAGAAAAGGTGATGGGAACGCAGGGAACGGAGAACATGACGACGTCAGTGAAGCGATTCTGGTTTGGTAGCTGGACCCGGTAGTGCCGAGGGAGAGCCCTGTAGAGGCGGCCAGCTGGCAACGTGCGCTGCGCCATCGGGGACAAACGGGCCCAGCCGAGACCTGCTGAGCTTCTGATGGTGGAGCAAACAGGACAGACTAAAGTAAGGAGAGCATCTCGCGCACAATAGAAGCAGCTTTGGTGTACAATAGAAATGGGTTTAAGTCTGTCTTTAAACAAGACCATATTCTTGGGCACAGCCGACCCATCTATACAGGAACAAATACAAAAGACCCCATATACATGCTGCATTTCAAAGCAAACGCCCATCAACCCAATCCAACAGCCCAGGCCGCATCGCCAAGCTGCTGAATCAAATGGCACAAATTTTCTACAATCGGCGGCGTTGCCTCCTTTCCGTGTGATACATTCGCGCGCAGAATCTCTTGCGAAATCTCCATACAGGCCCTGGTGTCTTGCAGCGATGCCTCCTTCGCCACGCCGCGCAGCATCGGCCCCCGTATGAGCGGCCGACCCTGGTCAAATCCGATAAATCGTTGCACAGATAAAGAGTCCTGGTCATCTAGGTACAAGTTGCCGTATGCGTACTGAGACGTCATCGTCTGCTGTCGATTAGCCCTGTTCACCACACCATAGGTCCACAGAGCAAGCGCGGCGTGGTGCACGGCGACGGCGTAAAATCCGTTAAGGTGGTCCGGGGGAAACATCTTGGCGCAACGCAGGATCTGGCCAGCGTTGAACACAGCCGTTCGGGCCGCCGTGCTTGCCGCCCAATGCTGCAGAACGGGGTAGATGCGACGCGCTTGGTCCTCGCCCTCTTTGCCGGAGAAGAGCTGCAGGTCGTCAAGCGAGACGTGCAAGTTCATCTGGAGCAGATACAAGACTACTTGCTCCTGCGCCGACATGTCTGGCCAATCTCCCGCAACGAGCTGGAAATTTTGCAGCTCTCTAACCAGCTCCTGGTGTCGCGAGTTGAGGAGCAAACCAGTAGGTGTGCTCATATGGCTCGTGTATGACCGGGTTCGATGCACAACGCATAGTTGTCGATATTCCAGAATGAGACTCCAGAATCCATGCAGGAAGATGGATATAGACAGCTGCAGGTCAAGCCTTGATGCGTTGGCCGGGAGCTTGTGCACGTCATAGAGCAAATCTCCTAGAGACGGTGGTCGCTTCGTTTGCCCGGAATGACGTTCCATATACTTCATTTTCCAGTCTGCTGCATTCTTAGCAAACCACAACTCTCTCGACTCGGGCAGAGGCAAGGTCAGCTCCCCATACGACATGCATGGGTTTGTGAGAGTCGTCATGGACGCCTGGGCCTCACGAAGATAGCAATGAAATACGAGACGCTTCCATTGCTCTCGGGCAACCCATGCTTTCCATTTCTCTTCAAGCTCTTCGCCCTCGTCTGATGGATGCACCTCGACTAGAGGATAGTTGCCGCGCTGAAATTTCCCGCGGTACCGCATCATGGTCACTGGAATAACCAGGTGACATTCTGCGATTTCCATTTTGCGTCTATTTCCACTCCAGAGTGCGATATCTTCCCATAGAATGAGGGACTGCACGAGACCCAAGTTCTGGATTGCGGTGTTGTTAGCTTCAAATCGGGAAGGAATAGTTATTCGAATGGCCTCTTGCACAGCGAATCCAAATTTCCGTAGAGTCGGCACAGGCGTTGACACCGCACCAGCGGCGGCGGCCGTCCCTATCCACTCTGGCCACTGCTCGTTAAGCTTGAAGGTCGGGAAATGGATCCATCCGGAAACCTGACACGCATGGGCTGCAAGAAAGATGTGTATCATGCCGTCCATGAGCTCAACTGTCGGAAATGACGCTGCCACTTGGTTTCTGCTGTTGTCCGTCTTGCAAGTGCTCAGGACGACGGAGAGCAATCGATCTCGGCCTGACTGCTCAAGTTTCTCCAGCGAGACGCGTACCGCATGGCTGGCACCTCTCTTCAGATGCATCTTGGCCGCTTGGCTGCTGCTGACCGGCATGTGGCCCAGTTCGGAGAAACCTGTGTCGTGATCTTTTGGCTGCCAGCGCCAAGGTGATTCCGTCCAGCCTGTAACGAGCGCATTGCGCATCAACGCCACCTCACTCGCCGTCTCAGGCCGACTGATGCTACCTTCTCGCGCAGTTCGAGGCATATTGCCCATGAGATCTAGATTCCAATTGTCCAAGAGACCAAAATCCATATCTGTCATTTCCAGGTTGGTGTTGTCGCAAAAATCCAGGACAGCAAGACCATGAGGATCGGCGGCCCGCGACGGATTAAACGGCTGGTCGTAGAGTACATCTCGTAGAAAGTCGAAAAAGGGCATTGTGGCTGGGTCGATCATGCCCACATTCGGTTGCATCATCATTTGCGAAGCATCAATATGTTCCGTAGTTGGATGTACGTAGCCGTAGGACATTTGGTTGTTCTGGAAGTTGTTTTGCTCCTGTGCGCTTTCAGGCGTTGGAAGCTGAGCATCATCGAGATGCATTTGTGTGGTTTGCGATCCTGGTGTCGTGTTTGTTTGTGCGAGAGGGACTGAGCTGGCAGTGTCGGCAATGGATGCGTGAGCTGGATATGACGAGGGAGATGGCTCGCTGGATTCTGTAGAGGTAGTCTGAGCAACAGTCTCGACGGGGAAGTGCGCAATGTTCTTGGCATGGCCGTGGCCAGTCTCAGCAGAAACACACTCAAGCTTCCTGGAGACGCAGCGCTTGCACGGCTTTGTCTCTTCACATTTGACCCTGGCAGTGGCGCAAGGGCGACAGGCTTGAGAAACACGGCCCGGTCCTGGTGAAGCCTGTTTACGGCGTCGCTTTGCGGGAGTATCATTTGCATGGTTTGCGACGTGCCGGCGCAGCAGATCCTTTCTGGCAAATGATTTCTGGCAGATTTCGCAGACGAAGCGCCGACCCAAGGTATGCGTCTGGACATGGCGAACAAGATGCTCCGGTCGCGAATACGAGCGACCGCAATCGCGACAGGCATACAGATTGCTTCCTACATGGCCTTTGCGAGGCGTCGTTTCGGAAGCCTGATCGGGTTGGGCTGACTCGGTTGAGGCTGCGACAGCTGGGCTGGCGGTGCTGGGTCCGGAGGGCGGCTCGCTGTACTGTGCGGCGCCGGTCGGGAAAGAGGCGGCGGCTGCGTTTGGATTGAAGAACTGCTGCTGAGCGTGCTGTTGGTCCAAAAGGGGCGGCGGTTGGGGGTCCAGGATTTTGGACAGCGACGAGGACCCGTTCATGATGCTGTCCTGGCGGCTTGGAGAAGCCAAGATGTAGCTGCGCGCGCGCCGGGCCAGCCGTTACATGAGCACGGGGTCGCTTTCGGCAGGATTGGTAGGTAGCGACAGCGCCGATGCGGGCGAGTGAGGACTCTGGACCTCAGCAGCCACGCCAGAATCAAGGAGAAGAGCTTAGATGCAGATTGGCTGGTGCAGCGGCTGAGGTTCGAAAAAGGCGATCGCGGAGTGTTTCCGTGCACCAGGACGGTTGGACCAGGTGCAGTGCTGACTATTATGCCACCAAAGTCTTGGGGGTTAATTAGCAATTAGGTAGATGATGTGTCGCCTGCGACGGAACAGGGGGCTGGCCTATGATCCCAGGACGCTCTCCAGCCTGCCAGCCGGGGAATTGATCTGCCTCCACTCGCACTTCATCAGCAGCGGCGCTGGGCCACTCTTTTAGCGGCTTGGTCAAGCTGGGTTCGCAGGAGAGTGGAGGGCCTCCGAGGGTCTGGACGAGGGTTGACTCGGCGCCAGCGAGGCTGAGGGTAGAGTTTCGGCCAGGGCCCAGACGGGGAGAGCGAGACAAGATGGTACAATTGCGGAAACAGGGTGTCGAGGAAACAGCCAGCGCTGGGGTACGGTACGGGATACGCTTGGGATACGCTTGGGATACGCTAGGCATGAACAAGGCCAGCTATCTGCGCCAGTGTGAAGTGGCCCAAAATAGCTGCGAGAGCGTTGCTGTTGAGCATGTTTCTTTGACATGTTTCTGGTAGGCAGTTCTTGGGGACTTAAAACTGCTGCCTTGACCAGTAGGTAGTTAGCCAGCTAGCCAAGTCGCATCACCATATCGAACATGGCTGCGAAGGCGGGGTCGGGATACGTAAGCTTTTGATCTTTGAGAAGAAATATTATGATAGTGTCATGCCCTCTCTTGCTTCGCAAGCTCTTGCCAAAGATTGAACTCTTCAGAGAATCGCGTGCCGAACCTTATTACCTACAGGCTAGCCTCATCCGCCTGCTATTGGCTTGCTACGCCGCCAGCCCACGTCCCCAGTAATACTACGTAGTCACTGACTCGGTGCAGCATCTAGCACAACTTATTAGCTCGAGCTGAGCCCTGCTTCGGTGACTGCCAGGCTCGCCAGCCAGCTTACCAGAGAAAGATTGCGACGGGACGCCACCACGCGGCCAGTCCCTCCCGTTTCCTCAACAAGCCCAGCATTGGGTAGTCAGACCAGCGAGAAGCAGCTAGCAGCGACCTGCAGCCAGTGAGCCACCATAAAACGCCTCTCAGACCCCGAAACAAGACATCGGCGTATCTAGGCTCTCGGCAGTTGGAAGCAGGAACGTGTGTGCTACTGCGAGCTGCGCTGACCTTTTTGCCCTTGCACGCGTGCACGCCTAGCACAGCACCTGCGGACGCTTTCCATCGAGTCCCCCCCGGGCTAGATCCCCCAGAAGCAGCCAATACCAGGTAAGCAGCATGTCAAACGGTCTGACATTGCCCACTGCCGGGCCTGCAGGGCTGGTCAAACAGAAACTAAAATGTATGGGCTAAAGATAAACCGCAGGCACTCCAGTTTTCGGCAGCTGACCGAGGGTGTGTGTTGGGGTTTACCGTGAAACTTTGTGAGCCCAGAATAAATAACCTCCTGGACGCGCCAATCTCATAAATCGATCCCCCACCCGATTTGCCCCTGATCAGAGCACACCTACTCCCTACTCATTGCCGGTCGGTGCTTCTCCTCTGCCATTGCTGCTGCGTTTCATACATTGGCTCGTCATGGGTGCCACCGAAACCGTTCAAACGGTAACGGCGCCGTATGAGAAAGGCTCCGAACCTGCGCCTCGCAAAGCGACGCTGGGCAACGTGCGCCTCCGAACCCAAGAAAATGATCAAATCATCCTGATCCCAACGCCGTCGTCCGATCCCAATGATCCGTTGAACTGGTTTGTCTGATTTGACCAAAGCGCTCTCTGACCGCCTCTAACCACTCGACAACAGGTCGCAATGGCGCAAGAAATACATCGCAGTTGTGCTGTGCGTGGCCATGGCTATGTGCAACTTTCTGGCCGCCGGCCCCTCCATCGCCATTGTCCGGACAGCTATCGACTTCTTTCCCGAAACCGCACAGAGCGAGAGTCTCATGACCTACGCCATTCCCAAAGTCGCATACTTCTTCACTTCGACGTCGCTGCTCCAGGGCATGGGCAACCTCTTTTGGATTCCTGTTGCCAACAAATGGGGTCGCAGACCCGTCTACATTGCCAGTTACGCCATCTACTTCGCGACCGCCGTGTGGCTCATCTTCGATAAGTCTTACACTGGATTTCTGGTTGGCCGCATCATCATGGGTTTCGGAGCTGGTGCCGCCGAGACTCTTGCGCCTGTGACAATCACCGACATCTTCTTCTTGCACGAGCGAGGAGCCATCATGTCCGCCTACACTTGCTTCCTCTCCGTCGGTGTTGCCTTTGGCATGATCATTTCAGGAGGCATCACCGCCAACAGACACTGGCGAACAATTTATGAAGTGAGCTCGGCCCTGATCGGCTTTGTCCTCATGCTTCTGTTCTTCACGCTCCCTGAAACGGCGTATCAGCGAGCGGAGCAGACTGGGGCCAAGGAGATTTCGTCTGGATCGTCCGAGGTGCTGGGCAGCGATGCACGCCACAGCAGCGACACCGAAACTGGGCAGCCGACTGTTGCTAAGCAGTCATACTTGCAGTCTCTCAAGCTCTTCAGCCGCCAGCCCTTGACTAACGAGAGCTTGCTGAAGATGTTTGTTCGGCCGTTTGCTCTGATTCTTTTGCCTTCGGTGCTGTGGGCTGCGCTGGTTCAGTCTGTGACCATTGGTTTCCTTGTGGCTGTTTCTTCGAATGTCGATCCTGCTTTCGAGCAAGCGTACCGCTTTCAACCTTGGCAAGTTGGCATGTGTTTCTTTGCGGCCGTTATCGGCTCTCTCCTGGGCCTTCCAGCGGGAGGCAAGCTTGGTGACTTGTGCGCGGACTACCTTACCAAGCGAAATGGTGGTATCCGAGAGCCGGAAATGCGATTGCCGACAATCATGATATCAGCCATTACAGCGCCGCTTGCCCTTGTACTCTATGGCGTCGGCATCCAACATCATTTGCATTTCATGTGCCCAACTATTGGCCTGGCTCTTTGTAAGCTGACGCGCTGTTCCTCATTTGGCGGTATTTGTAACTAATCTGTGCTGCAGTGAACTTTTCAATCACGCAGGCCACCACCGTGTGCCTTGTCTATGTCATTGACTCTTACCGGCCGGTTGCAGGCGAAATCACTCTCGCTGTCATGGGGTTCAAGTGTAAGTTTACCTGAGTCATCGTATCAGAATGATCTCGCTAACTTGACCGTCTCTAGCACTTTTCGGATTCTTTTTGTCCTTCGAGACGAACCCCTGGATCAACAAATCTGGCTACCAAGATGCCTACGGTGCCATGGCTGGCATCTCGGCAGCAGTGATCATCATGTGGATTCCACTCTACTTTTGGGGCAAGGCGCTGCGAACCAAGACGTGGCGGTGGAGGATAATGTCACTGGTGCGCTGGGCAGACGATCGTGAAGTCGGCGAATGAGAATAGACGATGTGTATTTTAGTATAATTGCAGGATATACCACAGGTTTACAACTTTGCATATATAGAGCCAAATCGATTCGGATCTGAACAACGATGAAACCAGGCGATATGGACATTTGAACTAACTAATCAGCTGCACAAGGAATGAGCCTGTGGAGAGTTAAGCAGCAAATTGAAATTAACACCGAATCATAATTTAATTTCTTTGCTGATAGTTAATATGTGCATTGATATCACAAGGAAGCTTGTCGATGCTGTCCTCCCTTGCGAGTGGGGACAGCGCCCATCTGTCGCCACAACAGGCACCGATAGGCGCTGGAGGGCGTGTGACATGCTCTGTCTTCCGTGGCGATGATGCCTTGCTGAAGACGCCCACTTCCTGACGCAAGGGCTGCTCGCGTGTCTCGACTTTGCCCTCCTTAGCTTCGCTGCCGAAACATTCTTTCATTTGCATGCCCTTCTTGAATTTCGGCATCCGCGTTCTCTCCAAACCTGGGATCTTCTCGGAGCGTGCTGGCTGAAGTGTTGCGAGGCAAATAGGCTCAACGTCTTCCTCCCACCACCCCGTCTCCAAAGAA
Organism: Aphanocladium album; assembly: GCA_029218145.1. Classification (NCBI taxonomy): domain Eukaryota; kingdom Fungi; phylum Ascomycota; class Sordariomycetes; order Hypocreales; genus Aphanocladium; species Aphanocladium album. Next base: position 60,165 of record JARDXD010001391.1, read on the forward strand.
GCTCGCATAGACTCCAAAGTGGCTGAGCGCCGCCCAAAAAAGAAACCAGCCCAGTCACTACATCGCCAGCCCTTGGGTTCGCCGCTCAAACACTCTTTCGAAATCCGATCTTGCCCTCTCTTCCACGTTTGTCAGGCGAGATACAGTCCTCGGGTCAGAGACGACGCTTTCGAAGGTGCCACCGCCTGGCACCAATGTTGTAGAGCATGGCGACCCCGCGAGACCCTGTCGCGCATACGGCGCCGACGGAGACGACAGACGACGCAGCACAACCCGACGCTCCCACAGACGATGCACACACTCAGGCTGCAGACGATAGCGCTGGAGAGTCTAGAAGCCACGGCAAAGCTCCTGCGAGGTCTGTCGACGAGGCACAACCGTCGGCTGACGATGCTTCTGCGGCGACAAGGGGCCCGGTCGCACAAACACCAAGCCCGACCAACAAGGGGCCTGCGGCTACCACGCCTACGCAAGACGAGCAGGATACCGACCCAGTCAGCGACCGAAATAGCGAACGCATCGATTCAAACACCAATATACTCGCGCGGGAAGAAAGCATCGCCGGTGCTGGTCCTGGTGAAAGCCGTGATGCTGTAAGCACGACGCTTCCTATCCGAACATCATCAGTGCGGACTCCCGCGCAGGCCACGGCCACGCCAGCCCAAGCAGCTGGCAGCCCGTCGGCAAGTCCCCGGCGAGAATCTGCGTCGCGTACGCAGTTCATAGGCCCAGACGGGCAAGTGGTGGACTTGGCCACCATTATGTATCCGCATCGGTCTAGCAGCATTACCGAGAGCCCATCTCGCCATTCTCCGGCCAGACGAAGCAGCCTTCGCCAGCAATTTAGTCCACCCAGAGAACGTCCGCATAGACAGCGCCGCGAGGCACCCGAGTTTGTTCTTCCTAGGTGGCAGCCGGATGCTGAAGTGACGCTCTGTCCGATCTGCAACACGCAGTTTAGCATATGGGTGCGAAAGCATCACTGCAGGTGTGTAGCTGAACGATGGATTGCATGATGGATACGACTACTAACGCGGTGGTAGGAAATGTGGACGAGTGGTGTGTAACTCGTGCTCGCCTCACCGAATCACGATTCCGAACCAATATATTGTCCGCCCGCCCGACTCAGAAGTATCCTTTGCCTCCAGCCTGTTTGCGGATCCGATGGGCAGCAGCTATCTGGATCATGACGGACTGACTGGCGGCGAACGAGTGAGACTTTGCAACCCCTGCGTCCCCGACCCGAACACGGCGCCGCCGCAGAGCCCAACGCCGCTGTCGCCACGCTCGGCGCACCACAGGTCAAGGAGCAGCATAAGCAACGCGTACGGCGGGATGCCGACTACTGGTAGATTTGGGGGGCTGGCCGGTGCCTTGCAGGCAGTCAATGAACCGGTTCAGTATCCTGGCTCCCGTACAAGGAGCATTGCATTGGTAAGTAATAGCAGGTTGGATGTTGACAAGCCGGCGTATTTCTAACTGGACAGCAGAACCCGCCCGTAAGAGGCCACGACCCAGTACCGACATCGAGTCGTAGTGCATCGTATCAGACTCCGTTTGAGCGGTACATGTCGATGCGCCCAGGAAACTCGGGCTCGTCGCAGTTCAGCACCCGGCCGGGGCTGCTTGAGGATGCGGGCTCGTCGTCAAGGCAGCGGGCTCTGCCACCAACGCCTCAGATTGCCGAGGAGGACGAGTGCCCCGTGTGCCACAGAGAGCTGCCCGCTTCTACGCTGCCCGATTTTGAAATCTTGCGGGAGCAGCACATCACAGCGTGCATCCAGTCACACAGCACGTACGGCAGCCCTGCGCCAGGCAGCGGACCAACGGCGTCGCCGCCTGTGCCTCGTCGCAGCGGCATGTACACGTACGCCGCGACCGAGAAGGACTGCGTGGACGACGCCGAGTGCACAATCTGCCTGGAGGAGTTTGCGGTGGGTGTGCCCATGGCACGGCTGGAGTGCCTGTGCCGCTTTCACCGCGCCTGCATCGCGGCCTGGTTCGTGAACCATCCGGGGCGGTGCCCTGTGCATCAGCACGACGGTTTCGGATTCTAGGATTGAGTCGACACGGGCTGCGTAAGGACCAAACGGGAACGAATGTTGGTGACTGGCCGAGCTAGAGTCGTGCAAGAGTTGTGGCATTTTACTGGGGTTTTTACGGTTGTCTGATTTTGTATGGGAGCAAGCGATTTTTGTGTTTTGTACATTTGCATACCAACTCACTCCTTTTTTGTGTGTGTGTTTCTTGTCATATCCTGACATGTTCTTTTATCACAGTACTTTAGATTGCATAGGCATATACAGATTGCATTGTAGAACGGATATCAGAGTACTCGTTGCATCGCGTGTAAACCGCCGTGGCTCGGCACAGGGTCGCGTCGACATGGGAGCAAGAAACGCTATTGGCCACAGTGAAAGTCCTTGGGGCCTCCATGTTAGGCTTTGGGACTTTTCTTTTTCGGTGCAAGTGAAACATGGGGTTTGCATTTTACCTTTTTTATTCTCTCTCGGTCTTTGTTGCAGCGACGAGAGCGATCCAAGCGGGAGGCTAGAATGGAAGGGGCTAGACGGATGAGAGAGCGCAGGAACAGTGCGATTCGAGATTGAATGACTTGATTGTAGAGGGGTTTTTTTTTCGGCCACCAGTCCGTTGCAAGCTTTCTTACACCTTGTGATGTTGAAAGGCTGAGAATTTGGACGATGGGCCGATAGCCAAGATGCTGAGATTGGCCTAGGCGACGGCTGGGGATTCGTCAGTGGTCTGAGGGGAGTCGAGTTTACTCAGTAAGGGAGAGAAGAAGGTTTTCTTTGTTATTCCCCCCCTGCGACTGAAGCATGAGGGCACAGATGGAATTGCTGCTTTTAGCTGGTGGAGATGCTGAGTAGTTTCATTAGTGCCAAGCAGAGACACAGATATTTCCAGAGGGTAGATTTATGGGAAGGTCTGTACGGGTGAGGATGCGCACGAGGGAATGAAACGAGAGGCGTTTGCCGTGGGGAGAAGTTTGTGTAAGACTGGGTATACAAAGAAATTCGTCAATTGAGCAGGTATAAAAGGTGAGGCCGGTGTAGGCCGAGAGGACATTGGCGAGCCGAGAGTTTGCGTGTGAGTACATAGCTAGCCAGCCAGTAGACAAGCTTGGGAACAGAGAAAAGGAAGAGAGAAGTGCTGGTACCTTGTCTCTCAAGCCTCCTCCACTCGAGCCAGACCATGTCCAGCTGGGCCCGGGCTCTTGATGGAGAGACTGCAGCGAAACTAGCAGAGCGCCACAGACCTCAGAGTGGAAGGCTCCAGCGAGGGCTCCACTGGGGAGCTTTTGGGTGGTGGCCGCAACCGATCTGGGGCCACCACCATCAACCACCACCACCATCAACAACCACGGCGTAGAATCCCCTTGGGCGAGAACAGCACGAGCGACGTTACGTTCTATGCTTACGAACATCAGTGGATGAGGACGCGTGAATGCGGGAAGCTGGCAATCGTGATGGTGGGCAAGAGGCAAGAAAGGCTGGATGTACTGGTACAAGTACCTATCGACGTGGGTGGCTGGGCTGGAGCGGCGGCGGTGCTGGTTAAGCGAGGGCGGCCGCCAGAGCTTGCAAGCAAACCTGGAAGTGCTGTAGATGTGTGTTGCACAGGCGGTTCCAGCCGCTGCATGTCTTGCGTAAAGAGGCCACGTACCAGTACAGTGTAAGTGATGCAGTGCGTGTACCTGTCGACCTAGGTAGGTGGTTAGCTGCATGTTGCCATGTTCCATTTCCACTGGGCATTGCACAATGCTCAAAACTCGTGCAGCAATGGCTTCTTCCGTTGCCTCTTGCAGAACACGCTATTCCACTTTTTCAGCCTGCTCTGGTGAGAGCAGCGTGCCAGCAGAGGTACAAGCCAGCAAGGCCCCTGCCGTGATTAGCGCTCTAGCGCAAACCCACAGCCCCGTGGCTCCCTCGTGGTGGCCAGTTGCGTAGCTGCGCCAGCCCACCGAGGTCCCCTCCTTCAGCAGAACCAGGATCAGACCAGAATGCTGGGTCAGAGAGGCACAGGAGGGGAGGGAGAGAGTCACTATTAGCGGGTACCTGTATCAAGCGAGATTGGGAAACCTGTTGCACACACGTCCAAGGCATCAATTGCATGCTGCCCGTCTGGCTGACAGACGTGGCTGAGCGAGGCTTGCCTGTTTTCTGCCAAGGAAACTTGCCAGGCAGCCGCTTTGGTGTGCAATACCTGGCTACCTACGGCGCGCTGTAGCTGCCCTGGCTGGATTGATTGAAATGCTCAGCTACCTTGCTTTAATTAGTAGGTAGTTGTCTAGGTACACATGTGATGTGAGCAGGTACTGCCAAGTTGTGTCTCCAAGCTAGCGTCCACAAGTACCTGTACATTCTCCAATCCAAACGTCCACCCCCCAAGCTTCCATGTTTGCGCAAATCACAGCTTAGCTTTGCTGCACTTTGCGCTGCCTGCTGCACCTCGTCGTCGTCGTCGTCGTCAACCTTCCGGCCAGCCACCCCCTCACAACTCAAAGCCTCTTCCTCCTCCAGTCCCATCGTCTTTCCGATCCCGTTTTTACCTGTGCATTTTTATCGTTATTCTCTCCTCGGCTTCCTTTGTAGCCGGGTTTGCTTTTCCAACGCTTCCAGCTTCGTGACAGCTTCCCCCTCGGTCGTCATTGTAGCTGCTCCAGCATCGCCGTCTTTTTTTTCTATTGCTTGCAGCCAACCAATCCCAAGATACCCCCGCCGCTCTCTCGACACCCCTGTCAGTGCCAGCGTCATTTTATCGCTCGGGTGGTGCGCAAAGCAAGAAAAAAATATCTTGTGGGCGCCGTAGGAGCTCCAGTCGTCCCATTGACAGACGCTTGCTTGCTGATCCTCCAAGCTGGGCCAAGCTGCTTGCGAAAGAGCTGTCTCACCAGTTCCCTCCTCCTCCAAACCTGCAATCAAACGCTGGGTGCTGAATACAGCTTTTGGATGTCGCCTCGCCGCCTGGCGCGCGCCAATTGATTTTCTCTCCGCCCAATATCCCTATCCAGTTCGACCTCTTCCTGCATCGCGCCGCAGACTAATTCGCCATGGCTGCCCACGATGCGCGCGACGCCAAGGTCGGCGGTGCCATCGCCGCCGCCCAGGACCCCGAGAGCAGCATCACGGCCGATGATGCTCAGCGCGAAATGGTAGCCGAGTCTCGCAACGCCGGCGTGACTGCATTCACCTTTGATCCCGATGCCAGCCCCGAGCAGAAGCGAGCCCAGGCCAGAGCTGTATGTTCTTTCACCCAGTTTACCCCTCCAGCTGCCTAGCTGGGCCAGCCGGCAGCTAGGTTGCGTGTGTCGTCTGTATCGTTTGCTGACCTGTCCTCGCGACCACCAGGCTATTCCCCAAGAGCTCCGTCAAGCACGCCCCGAAAGATCCGTTGCCGTCGTCACTGACATGGACGACAATGGTCCCGTCGAAGATATGCCAGAAGCCTCCACAAAGGGTGTCCTCGATGTCGCCAGAGATGCCAACGGCAAGCCCATTGGCGCCGGCTTCGATCCTGGCGCAAAGGAGCTTCCCTATATGCGCACCGGCTGGGCACCCAAGATGGGCTGGGCCTCCAGCAAGACTTTCGAATCTGAAAGCTTGCTCGATCACTCTACCTGGCTTGAGGGCAGACTCCCCGACTCACTCTACGGAGGTAAGACTTCTCGCAACAACTCAGCCATGCGCTGGTGCATTGCGCTGACGTTCTCACAGATTGGTACCACAATACTGCCATTGTCATTCTTGCTTGTATTACTTCCTGGCTGATCGCCGTCCTCGGCGGTGGCCTCGGCTGGGTCCTCATCGTCATGGCTGCTTGCTCTACCTACTACCGAACCTCGTTGCGCCGCGTCCGCCGCAACTTCCGCGACGACATTAGCCGCGAAATGGCCCTCAAGAAGCTCGAGACCGACAACGAATCGCTCGAATGGATCAACTCCTTCATGGTCAAGTTCTGGCCCATCTACCAGCCCGTCCTCGCCCAGACCATCATCAACACTGTCGACCAGGTTCTGAGCTCGTCTACGCCCGCCTTCCTCGACAGCCTCAAGCTCAAGACCTTTACCCTCGGCTCCAAGCCCCCGCGCATGGAGCACGTCAAGACCTACCCCAAGACTGAGGATGACATTGTCATGATGGACTGGAAGTTTAGCTTCACCCCCAACGATACCGCCGATCTTACTGCTCGCCAGCTCAAGAACAAGATCAACCCCAAGGTTGTCCTCGAAATTCGTATCGGAAAGGCCATGATTAGCAAAGGTCTTGACGTTATTGTTGAAGACATGGCCTTTTCTGGTATCATGCGCCTCAAAATCAAGCTGCAGATTCCCTTCCCCCACGTCGACCGCGTTGAAATGTGTTTCCTTGGACGTCCCGAGATTGACTACGTCTGCAAGCCTCTCGGTGGTGAGACTTTCGGTTTTGATATCAACTTCATCCCCGGCCTTGAGAGCTTCATTCTGGAGCAGATCCACGGCACCCTCGGTCCCATGATGTACGAACCCAAGGTCTTCCCCATTGAGATCGCCAAGATGCTTGCCGGCACCCCTGTCGACCAGGCTGTCGGTGTCCTCGCCGTAACTCTCCACGGTGCCCAAGGTCTCAAGAACACGGACAAGCTCGGCGGCAACATCGATCCCTATGCTGTCATCACCTTCAACCGTCGCCAGGAGCTCGCCAGAACCAAGCACGTCCCAGACAACGCCAACCCCCGCTGGAACGAGACCCACTACATCATTGTTACTTCTTTCTCCGATTCTCTCGATATCCAAGTTTTTGACAAGAACGAGTACCGTAAATCCAAGGAACTCGGTGTTGCTACTTTTGCTCTGGAGAACCTCGAGGAGCTCAACATCCACGAGAATGAGCGCATCGAAGTTCTTGCTGATGGCAAAGCCCGTGGCGTTGTCAACTGCGATTTGCGATTCTTCCCCGTTCTCGCCGATAAGAAGCTGGAAGACGGTACCATCGAGCCGGCTCCCGAATCTAACCAGGGTATTCTTCGCTTCACTGTCGAGCAGGCCAAGGATCTAGATGGCAGCAAGAATCTTGTGGGCGGCCTCAACCCCTATGCTGAGCTCTTGCTCAACGGCAAGCATGTCCACCAGACCAAGAAGCTCAAGCGCACCAACAACCCCATCTGGGACAATGGCTCCAAGGAAATTCTCATCACCGACCGCAAGTCTGCCAAGCTCGGTGTCATCGTCAAGGATGACCGCGATATTACTGGAGACCAGGTTATCGGCAAGTACCAGATTAAGCTCGATGATTTCCTCGACTGCATGGAGCAGGGTAAGGAGTGGTACAGCCTCGCTGGCGTCCCTACTGGTCGTGTCAAGATGATGGCCCAGTGGCGACCCGTCGCCATTTCTGGCGTTGCCGGAACTGGCGGTTACCAGACTCCAGTTGGTGTCATGCGCCTGCACTTCAAGCGCGCCGCAGACCTTCGTAACTTTGAGGCCTTTGGCAAGTCTGACCCCTACGTTCGCGTACTGCTCTCTGGCATCGACAAGGGCAGGACTGTCACCTTTCGAAACGACCTCAACCCTGAATGGGACGAGGTCCTCTACGTTCCTGTTCACTCCGAGCGCGAGAGACTCACCCTGGAAGTCATGGATACCGAAAAGGTCGGCAAGGATCGCAGCTTGGGTCTTACTGAGCTAGCTGTCGGGGACTTCATGCAGAAGAACGAACTGGGGGAGCACCTGGTCCATGATAAGAAGGATGATCGTGAGGGCGCTCTCCGCCTTCACGGCAAGGGTATCCCCAAGGGCACGCTTCACTACACTGCCGCCTTCTATCCCTGTCTCAACATTACCGATCCTGAAGAAGAGGAGAAAGAGAAGGAAGCCGCCGAGAAGGCCAATGGTGATGCCACTAAGGAGACGACCGATGCCACCAAGGATGCTACCAAGGAAGCGACCGATGCCGCCAAGGGTGCTGCGAGCAAGCCAGCTGCGGGACACACCAAGGGCCAGGCCAGCGTTGACACCACCAAGTCGCTCAAGTCGACCGAGACTGGTGGCAGCCTGGAGCATGGTGATGGCGCCGAGGATGTTGGTCCGCCCAAGATCCAAATGAGCCCTGAGCAGCTACTTAGAGAGCAGAGCGGTCTGCTCATCTTCCGCCTCCTTGACGCTGAGATGCCTGATGCTCCTAGTCACTTGGAGGTTTGGGTTGACGACTACATGTACCCTTCATACATTACCAACAGCACCTCGACCAGGAACTACAAGTTTGACGAGATTGGTGATTGCGTCATTCGCGAGCTGGATTTCTCCCGACTCACGCTCAAGGCCAGAAAGAAGGGCGATGACGACGACCACGTTCTGGCCTCTCTGGCTGGTAACACCCTGGATACTCTAAAGCAGTGCCTCAATAACCCGACCATTCTCAAGCTCAAGTCCGACGACGGCAAGGCTGGTTCCGTCAAGGTCAGTCTCAAGTATGTCCCTATCAAGATGGACCTCGATCCCAGCGAGAGTATCAACAACATGGGCAACCTCCGTGTGGATATCTTGGACGGTGTCGACCTGCCTTCTGCTGATCGTAACGGCAAGAGTGATCCTTACTGCCGATTCGAGCTCAACGGCCAAGATCTCTTCAAGACCAAGGTTATCAAGAAGACGCTCAACCCTACCTGGAACGAATACTTTGAGGTTCCTGTCCCCTCAAGAACTGGCGCCAAGTTCAAATGTACTGTCTGGGATTACGATTTCGCCGACAAGCCTGATCTTCTCGGCGCTACGGAGATCAATCTGGCCCAGTTGGAGCCTTTCAAGGCTTGCGAGGCTCAGTATCCTCTCGACGGCAAGTCTGGTAGTGTGCGTATCAAGATGCTTTTCCGTCCAGACTACGTTACCCGCCAGCGACAGGGTACTTCCACATTTGCCGGTACCTTTGGCGCTCCCACCCGTATCGTCACGGGTGTGGCTGGTGCCCCCATCAAAGGCGGTGTCGCGGTTGCTGGCGCTGTCGGTCATGGAGTTGGCAAGGGTGCCTCGTTTGTCAAGCGTGGTCTGTTTGGAAAGAAGGACAAGGACGGTACTGTCGTCGAGATGCCTGAGCCCTCCGACCTTGAGGGTGTGAGCGCGCCTGGCGGCGGCCTCAGGAAGGCCCCCACGCTTGATGCTGCCGCTCGCAGAGATGTGACGCCCAGTGGCAACCCGTCTATCGTTGTTCCCTCGATTGAGACCCCGAGCTCTGGGCACAAGCGCGCCCCCAGCATCGGCGCTTCCTCCATTCACAGTGGCATGCTGGGTGCACCCGCCGGCAGCGCCGTCTTCACAGTCGTCAGCGCCACCGGTTTCCCCAGCTCCACTGACCTGTACGTCGCCATCTCCCAGGTTTCCCCGAAGGACAAGTCTGTTGGTAAGACGAAGCACTTCAAGTCTTCCACGGGCGAGTGGTCCATCAATGAAGATTTCAGGTTCAACTGCGCTGCCGATGCGCAGTTCAAGGTCGAAGTCAAGGGCAGCCACACGTTTGGTAGCGACGACGCTCTAGGCGACCACCCCTATTTTGTGGACGAGTCCGGCGGCGGCGCCAAGGAGCTTACCATTGGCGGCGGCACCGTCGTCATCAAGAGCAGCTTTCAGGCGGCCGACGCGGCGAGCATCAGGGACAGCCCCCGTGCCTCGAGCATCCGTCGAAGCATGCTGCTGAAGCGCGGCGACTCATCGCGTGTCAGCCGTGAGACTACGCCCAACCCTTGAGCGGCTGGGCCGGTGAGAGTGAGGTTTGAAGCGAGCGTATTTCTTTCAGTCTGGATAATTCATTACAAAGGGAAAAGGGAAGGTATTGGGAGAGTTGGGTTGTTTTTTTAATGTTACAATTTTGTTAGTTTACAAGAAATTTGCATGAATTCTTTCATTGGTACTTGCGTTGTGGTAGTGAATGTGCACTACCCAATGATTACTGGTGTGCTAAGTCTCGCATAGCATTGGAACGGACGCCTACCTTTGCCTTCAAACACTAAATCCCGGTAAATGTCCCAGTAGCCCTCTTTGAGTTACTCGGGTAATTTATGCTTGATTACTGTTTAATGAAAAAAAATTCAAGTTGCAACTTGGAGCAGCTCGGCACGAGACTCCTCTCTGCGCAGCATTGACTGTGTTTAGCATTGTGAGCGAGTATCTGGAGTGGGCTCCACTTGCTACTGCAGACACCCGGCCAGCGTCAGGCACCAAGGCACCAACCTTTCGCTCTGCAGGCGTCCAACCGGTACGTACCACCCACCAGCTTTGGTAAGCCGCTTGCTCGCCCCCAGCAGCAGCCAGAAGCTCTCAGCCAGCCAGGTTGCAGCTTGGTGACGCGCGAGCCGAGAGCTGCCTGAGCCTTTCGACCCTCCTCTTCTCCCCGTCATCCCCCCACGCCGCGAAATCTCCCATCAATCGGACGCAACAACACCTCTCTCGACTTTTTTCCGTTGCGCTGCATCTAGATTCAGCTTTTGCAGTGCGAATTTCCAACCTTTGCTTCGGCAGCCGATACTCTGCCTGGACGAAAGCCTACGAAGACAGCAAACAAAAAGCTGCTGCGTTGCTCCGGAAAGCTTAACGCTGGAAGTGGCATCAATAACCATACGGCGAAATTGAAAACTCCGATAAAATACAGCAAAAATGGATGCCCTCGTCTCGAGATATAGCCGGCCTGCGTACGCGCAGAACGAGTCCTTTGAGGATGAGAACGAAGACCTCATGGGCATGGACCCTGCCTCCAACCTGTCGCTAAAGTTTGCCATGCCTCCCGTTGCTCAGGTAAGACAAGTTCATCTTCCCTGTCCAGGAGCGTTGATTCTCCGTTCAGCATTCAACGACCGTACTGACTCTTCCTTTCTTCCAGCCCTCCGCCTGGCTCCGCGCCGCCACAGACGACCGCTCGAACCCCAACTGCCCGATCAAGATTGCCCACGGCACCACGACGCTGGCGTTCCGCTTCCAGGGCGGCATCATCGTGGCGACGGACTCGCGCGCGACGGCCGGCAACTGGATCGCCTCGCAGACGGTCAAGAAGGTCATTGAGATCAACAACGTGCTGCTGGGCACCATGGCCGGCGGCGCCGCCGACTGCCAGTACTGGCTCGCCTGGCTCGGCATGCAGTGCCGCCTGCACGAGCTCCGCCACAAGCGCCGCATCAGCGTCGCCGCCGCCAGCAAGATCCTCGCCAACCTCGTCTACAGCTACAAGGGCATGGGCCTCAGCATGGGCACCATGTGCGCGGGCGTCACGCCCGAGGAGGGCCCCGCGCTGTACTATGTCGACAACGACGGCACCCGCCTCTCCGGCAACCTCTTCTGCGTCGGCTCCGGTCAGACGTTCGCCTACGGCGTCCTGGACGCCGAGTACAACTACGACCTGAGCGACGAGGACGCCCTGGAGCTCGGCCGCCGCAGCATTCTCGCCGCCACCCACCGTGACGCCTACTCTGGTGGCTCCATCAACCTCTACCACGTCAAGCAGGACGGCTGGGTCAAGCACGGCTTCAACGACACGAACCCCATCTTCTGGAAGACGAAGCTGGAGAAGGGCGAGTTCTCAAACGTCACGAGCGAGTTTGAGTAAATCCCGAGGATGGAATTTAGCGGAATAAATGTACGATGCGTTGGCGGAGGAAGGATAAAATAAAGCTCATCACCCGGGAGCAACGCAGCTGCGTTCTTGGATCTCGCTATCAGGAGCCCAAGGCCAGCTTGTTCCCTGTAACTTGTACAGTACAAGAATACAGATTTCTTTTTGTTCATGTTTGTGTGTGCGTGTGTCCAATGTAGTGATGTTGGTTCGTAACGTCTATGTTCTTATCCCAATTCTTTGCGCCATGCTATGCTAATGTCACAGTGTTTATACAGTCTCGTACAAGTTTTTTGCTCTCCTCCATCATATACGTGCCGTCTGTTTTCCCCTTTTTTCGCCTCATTTCCACCTCTGCCATCCCCCAATCTCCATCAGACCGCCCTGCCCGCCACCGTCCTTCTCCGGCAGCCGCATGCCGGGGTCGAGCGGCCACTTGGTGACGGGCAAGACGTCCAGGTCCGTGTGCCAGCCGGCCCGAAACATTTCCATGCCCGCCCACGCAATCATGGCCGCGTTGTCGGTGCACAGCGCCACCGGCGGCGCGACAATCTCGGCAATGCCGCCGTCGCCTCGACCACGACTATTGTCATGCTCGGAAGCCGCCAGCAGCAAGCCCCGCGCCTCCAGCGTCGTCCGCAGCACGTGCATCAGAAACTTGTTGCACGCCACGCCGCCGGCCACGACGAGCGTCTTGGCCTGCCGCGCCAGCGCCGCGCCGTCGTAGTCGGCATTCTCGTCGAGGGCGAGGCACAGCCGGCTGACGAGGTGCTGAAAGGCGACGCGCTGCGTGTGCCGCGCGAGGCACCGCCGCTCGGCGTCGTCCATGCCGCCTGCCGCCGCGCGCTCGGCCGCGATGGCGTGCACGGTGCTGTGAACGGCGGAGAAGGAGTAGGCGAGCTTGCGGGTGGCGCGCATCGGCAGCGGGATGCGCCACGGGTACCCCGTGTCGACGTCGGCGAGCTCGTCGCCGCGGGTGCGCGGGGGATTGTAGAAACTATACGGGTCGGAGGACGACGAGTCAAAGGCGTAGGCCTCAAGGTGACGGCCGTACATGACGTCGGGGCTGGCGTCGAGCACGTCTTCGGGGAGGATCACGCGCGCCGTCTGGTCGAGGAGGTTGCCAACGGCGACGTCGGTCGTGGTCGCGAGCACGCGGTGGTCCGTCAGGCTCGCGGAGAGGACGAGCTGCGAGTGGCCGCCAGAAACAAGCAGCGTGAGGAACGGAAACTCGGGATCCCCTGCCACCGCGCTCTGTTTTTCCTTGGCAGCCGCTGCGTCCTCCCCGGCCACGGGCATCATGCCGAGCGCGCGCACCAGGCGCGGCGTCAGCGCGTGCGCCTGCATGTGGTGCACGCCCACGAGCGGCACGCCCCACGCCACCGCGAGGCCCTTGGCCGTAAACAGGCCCGTCGAGAGGTTGGCGTGGATGCCCGGCCCGCGCGTCACCGAGACAAAATCGGGCACGCGCCGGCCGTCGTCGGCGCGGGGCGGGAGACGGGCGATACCCTCCCGCACGAGACCCGCGAGCGTGCGCTGGTGGCCCTCGAGGGCCTTGGCCGGGCGGATGCCGCGGTACGCGCGCAGGTCGGAGCTGATGCGCTCGTTGAAGAGCAGTCTCGTGCGGGGTGTGGCGGAAGCAGCAGCAGCAGCAGCATCGGCGTCGTTGTGCTCGAGGACGGCGACGGCCGTGTCGTCGCAGGAGGTCTCGATGGCGAGCGTCACGAGGGATCGGAGGGCGGGTCGTGCGAGGATGGCAGGAGAGGGTGAGAAGATTGGGCGGCGCAGGCGTCGCGCGGTGATCCGCGACGCAGAGGCCCTGAGGCGCATCGTATACAGAAATTGGCAGGAGAAGCTTGACGGGTGAGAAGAAGGAGATGGCAAACAGAGTGAGGTCGAGGTTGGCAACTTTTTAGTGGAGCCTGCTCTAGGGAGAGAGACGACTTACACGGCGGCAACGACAACAGCGAAAAGATAAAACAGGATGAATTGTAATTTGGTTGAATTCTATAGTATATGACCGAAATTGTATGCCAAAAACTACTAAATGCAAATCTGTCAGGCCATCTTCTGGGTGCCTGCAACCAAGAACATTCTTCACCCAAGCTAATTACTTGCTTCATTATCATCTCTTCTTCTTCTTCTTCTTCTTCTTCTTCTTCTTATGACCAATTCACGTATATATACTAGACCCAATTCACCCACTCGCACTTGCAGCCGCCCGTGCCGCCGTCAAATCCGCCGTACTTTGCATCCCCCGTGCCGCGTGGGTTGATCCAGGAGCCGCCCGCGTCCATGTTGTTGACCAGCAGCTTGGACTGGTCCAGCGTGAGGCGCTGGCGGTCGTCAATGGGCGTCTCCCAGACGAGTTTCTTCTTGGGGTCGCCGCCGTGTGTGTCCAGCGTGATGGTGACCGGCCACGGCATGGTGCCCGGGCGTCGCAGCGCCGCGACGCCGCCGATGCCGGCGGACGAGCCGTCGGGGCGGACGATGCTGGACGTGTTGGTCGCCAGCTTTCGGGTCCAGATGCGCACGAGCATCCGTGTCTCGCCCCACGTCGTCAGAAACCCAGCCTCGGACTTGCGGCAGCCGCCGTCCTTGTCGAGAGGCACGTTGGTGTCCTCGGTGCTGTTGGGCGTCGTGACGGACTTGAGGAAGATGGTGCGCTTGAAGTGCGTGTAGAAGCCGTAGTGCTCCGTGTCGAGGCCGCGGTCGTACAGGCGCACCGGCTGCTGCACCGGGGTTGGCAGCATGACCGCCGCGGCTGGGGTGCCGTCGGGGGCCAGGTCCGGCTTGGGCAGGATGTCACCCAGGCTGACGTTGCCGATGGAGATTCCGTCGCGCTTCTGGAGTATGGGGTTTTCCACGGTGTCGTTCATGGTCTTCAGGATGCTAATGTAGAACGGCGCCGGTTCGCCTGCTTTCTGGTCCGAGACGACGCCATCTGTAGTCGCGCCCATGAACCACATGTCTTTGAAGCTAGGGGCAGGCGGATTTGGATTGAACTCGGAGCTGGCCCTGGCTTGAACAAATGCACGGGCTCGGGCGACGAATCCTGAGGCTCTTCTCGCTACAGACGCAGGAGCGGCTTCGTTGGGGACCTTCCATGACTTTCTGGTGCTGTTGTCCCACTGGATTTGCATAATCACTGTGGGCTGGTTCGGCTTATACGGTGCAACAGACTGTTGATCGTCTTTCGGCAACGAACAGCTCCACAGGGTCGTGGGCTCTGTACAGACACTTCTGGCGACGGTGTTGTCTCCTCCAGCGACAGTGAGTACACCAGTCGGCATAGGTGGGAAATCAGTCAGGTTGACCCAGATTGAGGGCATCTCATGCTTCGCATGCGGTCTTGTGAGGACCACAGCAAGCACGATGATGAGAATCAGCAAAGCAATAATGCCAGAGCAGATGCCCAGGCAGACGCGGCGCTTCTTGCGACCTTCTCTTCCGGTCCTCCCATGGCAGCCACCAGCGGGAATACAGCCTCGCCCGCGCCAGAAGCCGCCTGCTTTGCGCGCTGCCATGTCTTCTTTCTCATGGCGACGCCTCATCCTCTCCACGCGATTCTGAGGTCCTGGCGCGTCAAACAGATGGGCCGGCGGTAGATATGTACCAACGGGACGGGCAGGAAGATGCGCTTGCATTGTGGGTGTTGCGCTTCGAGATGGCGGCATATCTGTCATTTGGGTAGCTCCTTGTGAAGTCATTGTGGCTGCCAAGCCTGGTGAGACTGGATTGGGAGACGGAGGAAACTGATTGTGCAGCGGGTGACCGGGAGGGAACACAGCTCTGTAACGAATTGGGCCGTGCTCTGGCCGTCTCGGGGAGGAGTACGGCGGGGGGTGGTCCAATGTAGACTCATCGTCTGTGATTATGATTCGGGGCTTTCCATTGCGCTGTGATTCAGACATGGACGGTGCGACGCGAGGTGCTGGTGCCTGCGACGGTCCAGCTGACGAACTTGGCGATGGTGTGCGGCGTGGGGTCGGAATGCGAACAATGGGCGGCTTGGCAATGCTCGACCGAACGGGCTCTGCCTCGAGATATCTCTCTGAGCGGTCTTCGATGGGAGTCGGCCCGCAATGAACGTCCTTGGGGGATTCCATCTTTTGCTTGCGACTGGTGAAAGTCATTCGCTTGTCGACGAATGGCGAGACAACATGGTCCCACCAGCCTCGCGAGGGCGAGTTGGCACTGCCCGGAGAAAGTGTCGGTTTCTTACCCGCCACCTGGTTTCTCGGGCTGATGCCGTCTTCTTCGAAGAGAGTGCAGGGTGTGTCAACGTCGTCGTCATCTACGCCCTGCAGCTCCAGGCTGATGAGTCTGCTGTGCTTCTTGTACTGCTTGGGAAGAGACGGCACAGGTGGCATGTCCGTCAACGCGGGGGGGTTCGATGGAGGGGCTGCAGAATACACGCTCGACGCTGGTCGCATGTGAGCAAATGACTGGATCGTGTCGGGCGTGTCTGGAGACCAGAAAGACTTGGGCTGAGGATCGTCGTGACGCACAATGCCGAGACCGCCTTGAGCTGCGCCAGTTGCGCCGAAAGGTTGATGGTTCTGGTCAGGGTGGGCAGTATATGGTGTCTGCTCAAAGGAGGATGCATCGCTTGGCGGCACTGAGATGCCAATCATGATGGGTCGATCGTCCGGGGAGAGACCTTGGTCGGGCGATCGGCCGTCTTGCGGGGATGCCGTTGATGGAGTCTGTCCCTTGTTTCGCTTCAACCAGTTCCAGTTTCCTACGGAGGCGGAGCTGGGCTCGCCTTCGAGCGCACGAAGCGCTGCGGAATCAACGAATTTGGTTCCATTTTGGTTGGGCTGTCTGGTCTGGCGGCCAAAGCTCGTCATGTCAGTGATGACGCTGATGCCAGCTTTGGCGTTCTGAGCCTTTTGTCTCTGTCGAGACTTGAGGCGCTTGATCTTGACGGTCGAGTAGCGAGAGACTCGCACTGCCGGGTTTTTCGGTGGGCGCAGATATTGAGAGGGCGGCTTGGGAGGCAGCTGGTGCTGCACAAGGATCTGCTCATCGTCTTCGATGGGCGTGATGACACTGGCATCTTCCCACTCCTCCCAGTCATCAACGCTTGGCTGCGGGGAAGGGGCAAGGTGCCCATTCTTTTGGTATGATTTTGAGCTCATTAGAGCTATTGTAGCGATGGGATGTGTGCGTGTGGTTTGCCGCGGTTGTTTGTAGGTGATTGTGTGTAATTGAGTCGAGGATAACGGATCGTATAGCGTTGGGGTCGTGCAAAAAATGCAAAATACTTTTCAAATAGGATTCAGAAAAAAATGATTGAAAAATTCTTCGAGGAAATTCGTAGCTTCGTAGCAGCTCGGCGCGTAAATAGTCAAACGACAAAGGAAGGACGTTGAAGCAAACGAACAAAAGAGAGACCGTGACAGAAAGGAAAGAGAGCAAAAGCACAAAGGGTGCACAAAGAGCGTACGCGTCTCAACTACAGACGTTGGAGAAACCAAGAAAAAGATGAAACACTGGAAAGTAGTAGAAAAGGGAAAAAGAAGTACGGACATGACACGACAAAAGGTGAGCATCAAGTGGCAGCCAAAAGGCCTTGGGCGTGAGGCGTGGGTCAGGGCCGCCTTCACCAGCTGGCAGCGCTGCAGAGAGGCACCACAAAGGCCGGGCTAAAACGCGGCCGCATATAATCATTGCTAAATAAAGGGACGAGACCCTCTCGCTGGTTGCACCAGCAAGGGTACGAAGAACGATGAATGGGTGGCCAGTGGCAGGATGTGGAAATTCGGCAGCTGCTAAGCGCCCAGCTGTGTAAAGGCCTGGGTGGTGTTGTGGTGATTTCATTGGTGCATGCTAGCCGCCCAGTTTGATGGTGTTGCACGATTGGCTGTGGAGGGGGGAGGGGGGCAGTTGGGCGGCACCAGAGTCAACGTGCTACCCTGGAGGATTTGACAACGTTGTTGTTTTTGTTTTTGCCGCTTTGTTCTACGTGAGAGTCTGGCAGTGGTGCCCGGCTGGGAATGAAATGAATACATATGTGGGCAGGTGACGCCGCATCCCCGCGCTGTTATGGCCTCCATTGTTGAACGGTGCTGTGTTGAATGATGTTGGCAGGCACATGGTACTGCCCACATCAAACTTGACTCGCTGCTTCACTAATTTGAGCCGATTTCTGACTCGAGAGGATTTGACCACAAACTACATAGACACCTTGTCAATTCCAGTTCAATTATAGTCTCGTTGTGCAATCGGGGTTGCGCATTGCGAAAATGTCCAGTAAAGACATTCAGATTTCAACTACTGCAGGTCTCGGCTGTTATGATCCGACTACGGTGAATGTGTCTGACACCACATGCGCTTCACAATCAATCACCTCGTTAGCCCGTACACAAGACAAAAACCAGGCTACGTTGGCTCTTCTACCCGTGCATCGGGGAACTGGCTGTCGATCGCCAGAGCAGCATCGGACCGGCGCAAATGAGAATGTTGATCTTGCGACGAAGGAAACAGTCGCGCGTCCCAAGCCCCAGATTCAGCCGATCTGCATCGCAAGCAGGGCATAGGCAAGGATAACGCGACGGGAACCATTGTTCCCCAAAATCTGACCGAGGCAAGCAACGATGCAATTGGATGAACTCCCCACGTGCGTCCCAGGGAAATAATAAAAGCCGTGCGACCAAAAACCGGTATATTCTGGGCCAGGACAGGGCCATCTCGGCCAGCGTCGCAATCAAGAACAGATTCAGGGGTATGGGACAACGTTAGGAGCTAGACGACTGACAAACGGCAGCAGCTGCAGCCACAGGCTGTGGCACTACCAAAAGGTTATGCAACTGAAACAAATCACAGCAAGTGGGCCAGCACAGAGCAGGCGATGCAAAAGTGCGGCGTCTGAGAGGAGGATTTTACAAAGGGCCGTAGGATATTACTGTAATAGGCGTCATGACAGGCGTGCGGTTGCGCCATGAGAGGGTGCATGAGTATTGCAGCCGAACCTTGCACTCTAACTATTTACGTAGTAGATGCACATCATTCCGGAAAGTCCATTTTGCATGGGCAGAAAAGTATAAAAACGGAAAATCAGTCTCACAACGACGTATGGCAGGGAATTTAAGCCTTTTTCTTGATCGTCCCGGTGCCGGCCTACTGGTAGTCCAAGCCAGCGGGTTCCTGGAGCAAGGGAGGACGAGTCCCTTTATTTACACGAGCAGCCAACGTATGGAGTAGGATATATAATACGGCTCCTGCTCAACCCAGCCTGCATTGAAGCCAATTTCGAGAATTTGGCGATGGCAGGTTTTTGATAGCCCGTGGAGCACGTGTCCACTGGACAGAGAGGCACACGCACACTTGCGTCTGTTGTGTGTGCCAGAGATTGAGCACAACCTTGCAGCCCGGAGATGAGATGATGTGCAGTTTGTGGCTGATTCCGGGTCCCGCCAACAAAAAGGGGAATTACAACCATCGCAGTAGCGACAGGCAATAAACGCTTGGACATGGGTTTTGCGATGAGACTAGGCTGCCGGGAGCAGGTTAGCTGTCCTCCCCCCTCTGATTTCTTGAGCTGCCAAAACGGTCTGGCGTTATTTTTGCTTCTTTGGTGTACTTGATGCGGAACGCCACGCAAGGCGGCGGCTCTTTTGTCCCCCAGGCGATTCCTTGCTTCTTTTTTCTCTTCTATACCAGTTCGAACAAGAGGAGCAGATTGGCTCGTTAGTGGTACCTAGTTAGTAGTGAGGAGTGACACTTGCCAAGGGCAATTTGGCTTGGTTCCTGGTGGGATGGGACAGGCGTTGTAAATTGCCAAGACGCCATGCGCGCTATTTTTTGCTCAAGAAAGCCCGCTGTGCGTGTGAGCCCGGTAGTTGAGCGGCAGGAGAGAGGCCGAAAAACTGGTGATAAGGGGTGCTATCAAAATTAAGGTCGTCTGCATCTCGACGGCGGTTTACAGTGCGATGGAGCGGCGCCACCGAGAGTAATATTAATGCGGTTCGCTCACTGGCTGGCCTCGCGACCAGGCTGGTGCTAGAGAAGGGGACGCTAGGCTTCGTCGAGGCAGAGGCAGCACGGCTCGACGCCAGGCGGGCCTCCTTCTCGAGCACGTTGCGATGCTAGCAGGGCTCTGAGCTGGGCAAGGGTTGGTGTGTGGTTGTCAAGCCAGAGCGAGTGGGTGGGTTTGTGAGGAAGAGTTCGTCAAAGTGGACAGCATACCAGTAGATAGCGCGCAAGAAGAAGCCAGCTTGCCAGCTTGCAAGCGCAAGGGAGCCATTTTATTGGCAGCATCCCTCTAGCAAAGAAAAAAGCTTGGGCATGAGTTCCTCTCCCACCCCTGTCAAGTGGCTCACCAGCAAAGCAAAGGGGGTTGCGGTTGCATCAGCTACTGGTAGTTGGCTCAAGTGGCGACGCTAGGAGCTGCATTGTAAGATGCCATGGCCCGTTACAGAACCACCTCTTGTTGGTCCCTTGGGGGCTGCTGATAATATTGAAAGCTGGGGCGGTGGCCCGGCGCCTCCCCCCCCCCATCATTAAATAGGGGGGGGGGGAGAGAGGGAAACAGGAGTCGTGGTTGGGAGCTGAGGTTGCAAGGCGGAGGAGGAGGAAAGGGCTGTAGTTGCAGCCGTGGCACGAGTAATAAGCGAAACCAGTGGGCTAGTTAGCGGGAATACTTTTTGTCGAGCGGCGAATTAGCAGAGAGAGGCACACGATTGGATTGATGCTAGTCACCCCTGAATCTGCGCCGATATCGAATTGGACTCGTTAGTTGGTGGTGGTGGCAAAGCCAGCGTTGTTAGTGTAGTAGAGTTTGAATTTATTCTCCTTTAATTCTTTAATTCTCCTTTTCTCTCTTGGCTTCCCTTTTTTGTCAAGGCATCGAGGTTTACCTTTACATTGATTTTTCCCTTTCTTACTTTGCGAGTCCAATTTCCACGGTTTGCGATAAACGTTGCAAGCCAGCCTGCCAATCCTTGTTCCCACTTGCGACGCACTCTTGGCGTAATTGATACGACGCTTGAGCTGATTTATCCCGAAAAGTCTAAAAAAAGACAACAGCCACAGAAGGAAAGAGGCGCGGAGAAAGGCATCATCATCGTCGACTAGGTTTTGACCGGTTAAGCTTGCTGTGCGAAAGGCGTCATTCCTGGCCACGTTGCGTGCAGACAGTCGTCGGCGTATTTCTCATTCGGAGGAATCAAATCACACGGGCAGACGGACGATACGAGCCACCAACCACACGACAAGGCTTCCTTCCAACCCCCCATCTTCCACACGGAGCCTCGTCGCTGGACCAAGCAGAGGGCGAGACTGGGCGCATCGTCTGACCTTGTTCGTCGGGATCATCCACTAGGTAGCTGGTTAGCTGCTTGGAGGGGGTGCATCGGCATCAGTTAGCCGCATCAATTACGAGGTGCGTGGCTTTTTGGGAACACGAGATTTTGACAGCGGGTAAGTGTGGTTTGAGGAGGAGACGGAGCAGGAGGAGGATGAGTTTGTGGCAGGGATTGGAGAGTTTTGTGAGGGATGGATGAACATGATGCTAATTTTCATGTTTGAAGAGCAGCATACCAGTCGAAAACAACAAGGACCCTTTGAGGACGCTCGAGAGACAATCTTTTCAAGATACAGGGCATCTCGACCAAGATACAGGGCATCTCGACCAAGATACAGCGGGAATTCCCTGTACCAACCGCTGCAACCACTACAACCACTGCCACCAGGTACCTGTACCTCGCCTTACCTTGTCCTGAACCCTGGCAAGGCCTTGACCACTGCAGACCTCTTCCTCTTCAGACCGCTGCAGCCTCGCTCCATTACAGATTTTAGGGGACCCGCATCACCCAGAAAAAACAAGAGCCACAAAAAAACAAAGCCCATTCTTTGTTGCGTGTTCTTTTTCTTGCATTTTTTTTTGCTTTTCAGGTGGCTCCCTTTGGCCCCCGTATCCACTGTTCACACGTCCACCCACGCTAGTGTGGCTAGGTACCCTTCGTGCCTTCTTCTGCTGCTAGCCTCTTGGTGGTAGTACCACTGCTACACACCCTTTTTGGCTTTGCTCTGCAGCCACAGCAAGCACTCTCTCTACCTTATTTTTTTTCTGCGCCTCGTCGAAAGTCTTGCTGTTATCTTGCCTGCTCGCCCTTGTCAACTCCCCCCCTCCTCCCATTTCACACCTCTCGACACAAAAACATACATATCTTGACCTCTTCCCACCGTCACCCTGGCTCCCTCAAAGCTTTCCGCCGGCTCTTCGAGCTCCTACAGCGACCGGCCGGCTCACTCCCACCATCGCCGACGCTCCTCTGCCGGCCCTTCTCCTGTAAACGACCACCGCTCCAGCAACTTTCTCGAGATACACCCGCGACAGGCAAACGAGGCGTCTCTGCCCACCATTGTCGGTATGTGCACGAATCTGGCCTCTACCTCTACCCAGGCACCCTCCTTACCCTTTTCTGCTCCTGCGGTGCCTGCAATTATCTGTGCCACTTGCGCACAGCGTCTCTCTCTGTCCACCTCGCAAGCGCATCCACCGCCTGTCACGCTGCAGCAGGTTGCTTCCCTCTGGCCTGCAGTGTCAACCTGACCGCACACGCACCCCCCCCTCCAATTAGCTGCTTGCTTGCTGCGCTTTGCTTGCTGTTTGCAATCTGCCGCTGTGACGGCAAGCCAGTCCAGTCTTGTCAAATATGCATACCGTTGCCTTTGCATTCGCTTCTCCCCATCCCCCTGTCCAGCCACCCTGCCCGCCATGCCGTGTCATCTAGGTACCCTCCTCAGCTTCCCTCGTGGCTAATCTCGTCTGTGCTACGCGCAATGCAGGAACCCCCTCGACCAATACTCCAATGTCCCTCTCCCGCAGTCCCTCTCCCGTTCCGGGCGGCGGCTGGTCCAGCCCTGGCCTCAACATGAACAGCGGCCGCTCCAGTCCCGCCAGCAGCCACAGCGTCCGTCCCGTCGCCTGGGAGTCCTCCAAGATGCGAAACGGCCACGCGTCCTTCTCGACCCAGAACCAGGGCTTCTTCAGCCGCCACATGCGCCGCATATCGAGCAGTCTCCCCCGTTTCACCGAAGGCGAAAAGGAAAAGATGCTGCGATCCAACTCGTACCTCGACAAAGTGCCCCTGGTGGGAAGAATAAAGCGTATTTTCGGCCGCATGGGTCGCAAGATGAAGTTTCGCTTGCTGGTTGCCTTTATTCTCTTGCTTTGCGTCTACATCTTTTATCACTCTCGTAAGTTTACATCCCACCGTCGCTGGACTAACCGCGCCGATTCTGACCACACGCCGCAGCTCTCGTCTACTGGTACCGCAGAGCCTCCTGGGGAGGCGGTGGCTCCAAGTTTGTCATTGTCCTCGCCGCCAACGTCGGTGGTGGTGTCATGGAGTGGAAGGGAGCCCGTGAATGGGCCATTGAACGAGACAGCATACGAAACAAGCGCAAATACGTCGCCCGCTGGGGCTACGACCTCGAAATTGTGGACATGAGCACTAAGAAGCGCTACGCCCACGAATGGAGAGAAAGCTGGGAAAAGGTCGACTTTCTGCGCAACGCCATGCGCAAGTATCCCGATGCTGAGTGGTACGTCTACGCGTCCTCGATCCCACCCATTTGACTACTAAACATTTCCTGGCAGGTTCTGGTGGCTCGATCTCAACACCATCGTTATGGAGCCCTCGTACTCGCTCCAGGATCACATCTTCAACCAGCTCGAGAAAAAGGCCTACCGCGACATCAACGACTACAACCCCCTCAACATTACCCACCCCTTTACCGATCCCTACCTCGACGAAGAATCCCGCAGCCCCGTAGGTGACGGAAACGTCAACTCTGTCAACCTGCTGCTCTCGCAAGATTGTTCCGGCTTCAACCTGGGTTCCTTCTTTGTTCGCCGCAGCGCCTGGACCGAGCGTCTTCTCGACATTTGGTGGGATCCTGTTGCCTACGAGCAGAAGCACATGGCGTGGGAGCACAAGGAGCAGGATGCCCTCGAGTCCATGTACGAGAGCCACCCCTGGGTCCGCCAGCATACCGGCTTCCTTCCCCAGCGCACCATCAACAGCTTCCCTCCTGCTGCCTGCGGCGACGGCAGCGGCCAGAACCACACCCGTTACCACTACCACGAAAAGGACCGTGATTTCATGGTCAACATGGCTGGCTGCGAATGGGGACGCGATTGCTGGGGTGAAATGTACCACTACCGTCAGTTTAGCTACTGGCTTAACCGCAACCCGTGGGAGCGTTTCAAGGAGGACTTTGTCGCCGTCATCTGGTACCACCTCACTGGCCAGCATGTCCGTCTGTAAAGACACACACTGGCAGTAACAACTATTCAACATCGATCGGCCAGCACCGCGAAGAGGTGCAAAACGAGATTTGCACATCCCGAAGCACGGTACAATGGCTGATTTAATTCGATTCGACTGCACATATATTATATCTACGATTGCTTCAGCTGCAGGGCATCTGGCTCTACGACAATGCCGCCTCGGGCCAGATGCGACGTGCAGTGCTCATAGAAGAAGGGGAAAGGAATCGGCGTTCTTTTTTTGGCGAACCGTTGTCACCAAGGTGGCAAACTGACGTATACTTCCGTGGCGTTGACAAGCCGATTGGACGACTTGCGACGGGATGGCCCACCGCCGCCTGCTACGGGCCTGGCTGGGTCGACGACGAAATGCCCAAATCTTCGGCTTATAAAAATTTGATTTATCTTGGGCGCAAAAGAAGAGAGGTGACGATGCTGCGTGGAAGGTAGTGTACCGATATGCAGCACGACCCAAATCGATGCGCAAAAGCAGCGAAATCTTTTCACACCCGAGGGAGAGGAACTCTGTGTTTTGAAGGAGGTTTAAATCATGATGCATGGAGGATGACGGCTGTTCCTGTTTTCTATTTTTGTTGTTTCTTTGGGAGCAGAACCGGGCTACTTCATGCCGGCGTTGTGCATTTCTACAACATGCCTCATTTTTTTCTGTTGTTATTTCTCTTCGATTTTCCTCTTTTACTCTATATTTTATTCGTCTGCATATGATTTTCCGGAGTCCTTGTTTCCACAGGAATGGAGGGAGGTGATGGGAAGCAATTGCCTCGTTTTTGGCCGACTCTTGTTTTT